>QLIY01002037.1:0-24033 GCA_003260075.1 Phallusia mammillata
ATTGACAAATCGGACTTGTATACCGAACTGACAATATCTTGTAAGCCATGTACATATTTATCTTCGCGTGTTTACTGTTTCAGTTGCTGGAAAATGTTTTAATTTTTTAAAATGATTTTTCTACGGTTTTCACGTTGATTGTTCTTTTGCATTCCTGTGTAGAACCAACCTGTGGTAAATTGTTTCAAGGCCTAATAAAATGTAAATACGTTTTTGATTTAATGTGTGAATAGGCTTGTTAGTTTGCAGGTTTCGGTTTCAGGCTGTTGGGTTTGTTTTGCTTTTGTTATTAGTATATTAATGCNGATACCAGCTCGTTCTGGACATCAACAATATCAATCCAAATTGTTTTGCTAAACACACTTTAGCAATATTTTCGATCTATAGATACTTTGATCCGTTATGTAAAACCACTCAGTATGGTTGCATTAGCAAACATCCTGACAACAGGAAAATCCTAAAGTCATTTAGGTATTGGTATATTTAAAAGCATATTTATATATATATTGAAACACAAACAGTCATTTGGACATCGCCATCACACACAGTTGAACACCTAAATTGGAAATGTCCTTGCCATTACAAAGAGATTTCTCACATAGCAAAAACCTATAGCAGGCACTACTGTTGAATATGAGCAGAAAAGTCAACATTAAGTATTCACTTAATCATAAAGTTACTTTATGTATTGGAAATACCAATACTGTATTGGGAATAACACGAATGCCTGGATGCTCGACAAAATATTTGTTTGAAACTTTGGCTTATTTTTAGCTTCCATGATTCTGAAGTAATTTCTATTTTTCAATTGATAATTAGGATTTCCGTTCTTACAATGTTGCGTTCATCAAGATAGTCACAACGTTTGTTCCCCTATGAATAGTCTCTGTAATATGTCGAATGGCATTATAACAAAATTGTATATCACACTATGTCAGAGTATTTTCCAATAATAATTTTAATTTGAGGACTGTTGTAACGGCTAATAAATGAAAAAAAAGAAAATTAAATGTTCCGAACCACACTACTTATGGTTAAATTTTAGTACATGATCCTACACTATTTCACGAAAAAATCTTCTAAACATCTCATTGAAAAAAAAACAAAAAAAATGCAGAAAAAAGTAAAACTAAGGAAACAGAATAAAAAAGAGGTTTTTGTACTGTCATGGTTATCGATTTTATTAAAAAGTATTTTACCAAATTAAAAATACAAAATCACTATCTATCGTATTTTTGTCGTCACAATCCATCGCATATAACTTACAGGTAATATATTTTTAATAAATTTGATGATTAATGACATGTTACAAATAATTGAAATCTACTGAAAAAAGTAAAAACATATAACTTAGTACAACTTTGTACGTGCATGGTCGGACATTAAAATAGCGTGTAATAATTGACTGTGTGATTGAAAACAAGCAATATATAGGGTCTATATGAAATGCACGAGCAATCCCTTTGTAGAAAAAGTTCGCTTGGAGATTGACTTAACTGGCAGACAAGTACAATGATTTAGTTTCATCCGATGAGTGTAGAAAAATGAAAAGAAGATTGCCATCAAACCAGCAGCCACTAGTATAAGACCGTTTGCACAATCGCAGAAAGATGCTCTCTGGGAAAATTAACCAGTATACAAACTGAAATTAGGTAGGAAAAAATCCAACGGTTTTAACAAACTAATCAGGTTGAAATTACTTCAAAAACGGTTGCATAGTTTTAGTTTAGAGCAAATAGTTAAACGGAATAGGAACACGAATAAATTGCGATTAAAAAAGAATTGAACATGCTAACTTGTAATTGTACACAGGAACTGGTTTTATTCGAGCATTTCATTATTCGCTTAGCATAGTCGATCGCCCGTCAGTAAATAGTCGCTATTGCCATCAGTAACTGGCTGTAAATACGGATTAGATTCAACTAAACGCTTTTCACAATCCAACTAGAAATGGCAGTCAGAACCTGATTGAAAAGTTTTAGTTTCATCCTAAGCGGACAAAAAAGACAAACGAATTATTCTAACTATTTAAAAAACACGAATATGGAAATAAAATTGACCGGTTTGCACATTTTCACTTGTTAAATGCAAATGAGAAACTATCACCTGCATTATCAAGTAAAAATGTGCAAATCGTTCTAATTTATCTGTATCCATTCGCGTTTTTTTACATTGCAGTCACGACACTTAACGCAACAGAAGCACGTCGCTGTTATCATACCTAATTGGGTCTAAAACACGCACGAACTGAGAACAAAAAATTGAACGGATTTTAAGTTTTGACTTGAAATTGCATTCAGATACTCCCCACAGAGTTTCAGTTTATTGAGGTTAGCAACATCGAAATTATGTCATATTTATTTCTGCTTGTTGTTCAGGTTACCTCGTTGTTACCATACCTAATTGGTTCCAAAACACGAACGAACCAAGATAAAATTAAAGGGTTTGCACCAGCCAACTTGGATTTGCAGTGAGAAAACGTTTGCAAAGTTTCAGATTGTTCAAGTTAGCAAAACGGAAATGACAGGCGAACGTCATACTTATTTTCCATAATCACCTTCGTATGCCAGCTTGAGCAATTTCCTGTTTTCAAAGGGTCGTGATTCTTTCACTGTTGTTTAACATGGCTGCATATATTCAAGCAGAATCTGACGTAAAATCAATTTGCAGTATGTTGATTGAGAAATTTGTTAAACAGATGTTAGTTTAGTTGTAATTGAGTTGCTATAATTGAAAATGTTGGTCTTGCATTCACTATGTGGTTTAATAAGCATGATGTAACTGAATCGAGTAGAGTTTTAAAAAAATATTTTTTCAGTTTTGCTTGAAAACAAGCTGGATACTCATTGGTTGTATGTTTTTATTTATTGAAACACTGTGTATTTTTTAAATTTACAATCGCATTTTATAACGCAATTTTCTTTCAATTTCAAATGTCATCATAGATTTGCTCGGTAACACTTAAAAGTAATGCACAGGTACAGAAAACAGCTACTAAAACAATACTGTTGCTTTTAAACATCGCGTTTTTTTTATATTTAAACGGGAGCGCAATTTTCTACCACATATTATTGTTGTACGACTTGCTGATACTTTAAACAGTTTTATTCACCGTATTATGTACGTCTATTTATAAATAATTCGGTTCTATAGTGGCTTTATAGATGTCATATCCTGTTTTTTATAGAGTCATGCGTCATCCATCTTTCTTCCTTATTCCTGTATCGTAATGTGCTTAAGGTATCAGGCAATCGATTAGTGCTTGCTGATAAGTCTGTGTATGTTATTCTTTAGAGTTAATATACAGTACTTGTTAGACAATAGCCCACAGAGTAAGGAAAAGTTTTTTAAATACCAGCAAAAAAATGTTGTACCACACAGACATAACTCATTACGTTTCTCAGCAGAGAAATTAATATTAACTAATGGTAACACAAATTGTGATATTAAACCACACAGACATTGCTGCAATATTTTTTTTTTTTGCTTTTCTATAAGATTTTTCGTGGTTGCGATGACCCATAGTATCATATAGCTGACTTCCATTGTCTTTTTGGGGTTGCATCCTGGATTTAATGAGTCATTTACCGTCAATCATTATTCGTTTTTCATAAAAGAGTTAGGATCAAAATCATAGGGCAATATACTGCAGTTGGTCGCCGATTCGTTAGCGTTTTGTAAATCGTAGTTGAAGTGACAACAAAGGTCGTTGTTTATGTGTTTCTTTGTGTCAAATATGTATGTAAAAATAATAATAATATAATTTTACCTTTACATCGAACCTTAGATCTAGTGCGTTATTGTTATTTCTACGTCGAAGTTTAAAAATCTGTAATTTTGGGTTGGAGGATGTGCGGTTAGAACAAGCAGAGGGGAACAAAACAAGGCTTTGACGACGTTTATAGGGCTCGCAATATAGCCAAGTAGCAATCGAAATAAAAAGCTGGAAGAATGAAAACACAGACGAATGCAGTTTATCGCATAACCAATATTTTAACATAAGTATGCGATTAACCTTATTTTGCAAATGATCGGACGACTTTCCCAACAAGTAATATACTTGGCTACTATCCTTAATAATATGCACCATATGATTAACACTCTCTTGTAACCTTAGGGTACTTATTTGTAATGCAACCAAAATTATTTGTTGTAATTGTTGTAAAAATTTGAGGGTTTGAACAAAATTTTGTTGATGTCATATCACCGTAAAAAGTTACTTGTGTTATACTTGACAAGTGCGTGAAGGAAACAATATCCTAATCATCCTGATCTAAACTCTAATGTAGTTTTAAACATCACAGAAACATATATTTGAGTATTAAGTTCAAATGCATACTTTACCGCATTACAAAGCAGTTTCAGTTGAGTTATAGAATACCTTTATTCTTGAGACAATAGTGATAAATTATAGGTTGCATTATCGCATTCGCATGCCCGCTTGAGTAATTTCCTGTTTTCAAAGGGTCATGAGTCTTTTACCATTGTTAAATATTGCTGCATATATTCAAGCAGAAACTGTCTTAAAATCGATTTGCAGGAGGATGATAGAGAAAATTGTTGAATAAAAGTATCTTACAATTGCAAACGTCGGCATTGCTTGAAGTAATGTACTTAAAAGTAATGTACAGGTACAAAAACACTGCGTTATTCATCTTTCTTCCTTATTCCTGAATCGGAATGGGCTCAAAGTTTCACACAATCGGTTAAAGCTTGCTGATTTGTTGTTACGTAACAGAACTAGCAAGCACCAACTTGTGTCTATGAAGATTTAGATGTGTATAGGTGACACGAATTCACATGAACGCAAAGTTCCCTCATATAACTTACCATGATCCAAAGGATTACTGCGTCAACAACCTAGTCAGTTATTTTTGCGCCATGGCGTAGAAACTGAAAGATCGGGTACTTGTGTAAATTTGGTGTTAAATTAGGAAGTAACTGTGTCTAGTGCGCCAGAATCCGTTTCAACTGCAAAAGAATGCAACAAAGTCGCCATAGTGAGACGCATCATGAATAGGTTTGCCCTACGCCCCGGTTTAGCGTGGTGAGTCCCGAATTTAAATCTCTGTCCCAGTGTTTAGCCCGGAATGGATGTCACGCCCTGTTTTCATCCATCTTTCTTCCTTATTCCTGTATCTTTATGTGTTTAAAGTATCAGGCAATCGGTTGGCGTTTGCTGATTTGGTGTTACTTAACAGAACTAGCAAGTACAAACGTATGTCTATGTCAATTCAGATGGGTGTTTTTCTCTAGACTCAAGAAACGGTATTAATTGGGCACTTGCCACGGATTTGGGTTAACTATTTGTAAAGGTCTGCAACAAAACATTTTGACCACACAGATATAACTGCTTCCTATTGAGCTTTTTTTGGCTGAGATAACACATAGTATCCTATAGCTGACTTCAATTGTGCTTTAAGGGTTGCTTCCTGACTTTAAAGATTCATTTGCCGCCAATCATTGTTCGTTTTTCAAGAAAGAGTTAGGTTTGAAAGCGTAGTGAAATACAAAAGTGCAGTTGGTCGACGATTTGTCAGCATTTTGCAAATCTTACTTAAACTGACGACAAATGTTTATGTATTTCGTTGTGTCAAAAATGTGTGTAATAAAGTTTTTAACCCACTTTTAACGAGCTTTATTTTTGTATTGTCATCTTCAAAATGTAAAATTAAAATATATTGATAGAAAATGCCATTAGGTATAAGGAAGTGTAGTTAACTAAGGTTTTGGTAGCTAATACAAGGCTTTGACGACGTTTATAAGACATGCAGTATCAAATTGAAAGCAATCAAGATCAAAAAAAGCTGTCAGTTAAAAACACAGACCAAGCCGGTTTATATTGTAGTAATTGTTTGGTTTACTGATTTGGCTGCTGTCCTTTTTAATGGATAGCATAATAATAACATTTTCTTGCAAACTTAGTGTGGTAGCTTGTAATTAAATCAACCCTCATTTGGTTGCAATCTCTGAGAAAGTTTGAGAATTGGTAAAGTTTGTTTGTTCATCCAAAGTGGTCCGCGGTTACGATTTAGTGATATTTAACGATTTTTTCTCGGTATCATACGCTTATTGTAGGTGTTTCGGTGATTAATAAGATTCTATATTGGCTTTATGATGTCACTTCCTGTTTTCATAGAGCCATGCGTCATCCATCTTTCGTCCTTATTCTGTATCTTGAGCTCATAGTATGGGGCAATCGGTGAAAGATTTTTTCACAGCGGGCCGGGTAATTAATAATCATGCGGGAGGACAACATGGCTCAAAAGCCCTCACGCTACTTTGGAACTCGCGAGGCATTTTTAATAGGGCCACCAAGGGCTTATGGATATTCCACAATCTTGTTTGAGGTCAAATAGTGCCGCTGTTAAATTGTTAAATAATGAAGAATGTAAAAGTGTTTCAACTACAAACTAATGCTCTTTTATTCTATTATCAGCAACAAAAGAAAGACAACTGTATAATTACTATTATTTTGATCTTGTCTGTGATGTGACAACCCGCTTTTGGATCATATTTACGCGTTGTAATCCTGTTGGAATCCATTCCACAGGTTTGCGCAAACTTTAACGTATTACGTTGCAAAATGTTCTATACGTTTCGTTAAGCCAGAAATACCTTCGCCGGCC
The DNA here is from genome assembly GCA_003260075.1 of Phallusia mammillata. Taxonomy (NCBI): domain Eukaryota; kingdom Metazoa; phylum Chordata; class Ascidiacea; order Phlebobranchia; family Ascidiidae; genus Phallusia; species Phallusia mammillata. The sequence continues at coordinate 6,630 of QLIY01002037.1, forward strand.
GGGTAAAATAAAGCAGAGCGCCGGACCGGGCGCGCGGGCCGTAGTGTGGTGACCTGTGGGTTAAAGCATGTTCATTTTCTCTTTCTCAACCGAACTAGCAACCACAGTCGTATGTCTAGTTCGATTTAGATGTGTATAGGTAATGCGAATATTCATATGTACGCATAAACATAACTTAGCATTCGTCCAACATATGGCCCGTGAAACAGTTTTGTTGTACGTCGAAAACCGAACGCTTCGAACACAAAGATATTTTTTGTTTCTAATTTATTGAAATGGAATAATGAAACAACACAAAATACTGTAAAATCCTCTAGTGTGGTATTGTCATTTGTAGTAAGGAGTTTCTGCTCCAACAAACTAGTCGGTCATTTTCGGGCCTTGGAGTAGAAACTGAAAATTCATAAACGGCTGCTACTTGCATAAATGTTTTGTTCAAGCTACTGTGTCAAGTACGCCACAGAACCGTTTCAGCTACTAAAGAATACAACAAAATCGCCATTATGAGACGCATCATGAATAGCTATGTGCACCCTTCCGAAATGGTGCAAATTAGGAAAATAGTCAGATGAGCAAGCGTGTATTATCAATAGTTAGTGCGTCAGAGAAGTTACCGAACAAAATTACTCTAAACTCGGTCTTACAGTTTATAATTGATACGATCAATTCATGCAGTGCATTCCGATATTCAAAACACACTTTCCAAAAGTGATTCACTTATCCGTGTTGCTTTAATAGAATATATTTGTATTTTTGCGCTTTGTTGTTATTTTTTAACTGGTTGTTTTCCTTCCCATCATAACTCTCTCTTTTTTGACTCTACAGAGATTAATAAGGTTCTATATTTACGTTTTTATCGAAGGCGCTTCCTGGTTTCGAACAGTCGCGCACCTTCGTTTTTCTTAGCGATGATCAGATTCTTCGAAAGACTTGGACAGGTTTTTAATAGTGCGCTTGTGGACGATGTGTAGAAGAGAAAAGTGGCTAAATGTGCGCAAATTAGTAAACTTAAACTGCACGTTATGTCTATGTTTATAAAAAGTCACTAAGCTTCCAATGCACAATCTAGTGTTAAAATTTCAGAACAAGAAGCTTGCTTACACAATTAAGACAGAAGTAAGGAAATAAGTAGCGGCAAAAAACAAGTCGTTCCTCGACATTTTGAACAAAATGAAGTGGTCTAATATATCATATATTGTGTGCATTTTTGCAAACGTGCGTGGGCAGATTATGAGAGACAGTTTTGTTCCAAGAAGAAAAAATAAAAAGCACACTAACGTAACGTAGCACAACTATGATAAAAAATTGACACAACAGTGTAAGAAAATATATATAACTGTGCTTCAATACAACAATCAATGCATGTTTTATGCACACATAATTTTAGTAAACTAGTTAGTTGCGATTAAACAGTTTGTTCCTCTTTCTGCTTAGCATGTGAAAACAAATTTATTTTGTTGCAATCGTTAAAAAAATTGAAAAGAATTTGGTTGGTACCATACCATCGCCAAAATCTCATTTATTATACTTGAGAAGTGTGTGAAGTGAAAATAAACCTTTTGCTAGAATGTTTATATGCGACTCACGCGAGCCATTGTAAAAGCTGTACGGTGAAAGCTGTACGGTGTAAATTATCTTATTTAAATCTATACTTTGACGCAGTCCAGACATCACAAAACATGTCTTAGTGTATGAGCAATATTAATGTCAAAAGCATGCTTTGTTTTATTTTAAAGCAGTTTATTTTGAATTATAGCAAACCTTTATTCTTGAACCAATAATAATAATCAATCGGGTTACTTAATAAGGTTCTATAGTTACGTTTTGAAAAGCGTTTCCTGGTTTCGAAAAGTAGCGCGCCTTCATCGTTTTCTATTCCTGCACTTGCGTAGTATATTTAAAATTAAAACGCTTCTTAATTCGTTACGTGTGGAATAGATGGCCCTCGAAAATTGTGCAAACAGTGTAATATGAATATTAAGTAAGTCAGAGCTGTTACGGAGCAAAATTGCTGTAAACTTGGACTTGCTTTGTTTTACTGATACGACTAATTCATGTAGTGCATTTCGTTATTCAAAATACACTTTTCAAAATGGTTCCACTTACAAGTGTTGCTTCAATGCAATACAAACAATTTCTTAAACTGGTTGTTTTCCTTCCCATCATTACTCAGTCCTTGATAAGTCTACAGCGTCTAACAAGTTTCTATATTTATTTATTTATTTATTTATTTATTTTCGTTTTCATCAAAGGCGCAACCAATAGTGATCAATTAGCTTCCATAATCACATTCGCGTGCCTTCTTGAGTATTTTCCACCTTGAGTAGCACTTCCTGGTTTCGAAGAGCTGCGCGCCTTATTCGTTTTTTAATGATCAGTTTATTTGCGAGGGACTTGGACAGGGTTTTAAGCGGTTAAATGGGCGCAAATTAGTGACCTCAAAGTGCACGTTATGTATATTCTTTGCAAAAGTCTCTAAGACGCTAATGCACAACTTATAGTATTTAAGCTATTGCTGCCAGGCTAAATATTAAACACATAGAGCTCTTCTGGCAATTGTATTTTTATTCCGACATTTCGACGTCCTATAAAGGTCGTCTTCATTACGGTAAATAACACTGATTGCGCGTAGTACAGTGAACGATATAAGAGAAAACAATTAGACGCAAGCACGTCACAACGCAACAACCTAGTCTTAGGATTTTAGAACAAGAAACTTGTATACACAAGTTAAGCAAATGTAAGGGAATAAGTAGTTGCAAAAAAAGAAGTCGTTCCTCGATATTTTGAAGGAAATGAAGCAGTCTAATGTATTAAATATTGTGTGTATTTTTACAAATGTGCATAGACATATAATGAGAGACGGTTTTGCATTGTTCCAAGAAAAAAGACTAAAAATTAACGAAAATAACCATATTAACATAATCATATGTGGCTTTAATCTTGTACACAATTTACAGTTTAGATACAGTACTTGTTAGACAATAGCCCACAGAGTAAGGAAAAGTTTTTGAAAAGCCCGCCAAAAATGTTGTACCACACAGACATAATTCACTATGTTTCTTAGCAGAGAAATTAATATTAACTGACGGTAACACAAATTGTGATATTAAACCACACAGACATTGCTGCAATATTAAATTGTTTGTTTTTCTCTGCTTTGCAATAAGACTTTTCGTGGCTGCGATGAACCATAGTACCATATAGCTAACTTCCATTGTCTTTTTGGGGTTGCATCCTGGATTTAATGAGTCATCAATCATTATTCGTTTTTCATAAAAGAGTTAGGATCAAAAGCATCGGTCAATATACTGCAGTTGTTCGATGATTCGTTAGCATTTTGTAAATCTTAGTTGCAGTGACGACAACTGTCGATGTTTATGTGTTTCTTTGTGTCAAATATGTATTATTATAAAGAATAATAACATAAGAATACCTTTAGATCGAACCTTAGATCAAGTGTGTTATTGTTATTTCTACGTCGAAGTTTAAAAATCAAATCTATTTAGTAATATTGGGTTAGAGGATGTGCGGTTAGAACAAGCAGAGGGGACTAAAACAAGGCTTTGACGACGTTTATAGGGCTCGCAATACAGCCAAGTAGCAATCGAAAATAAAAAGCTGGAAAAATGAAAACAAAGACGAATTCAATTTATCGCATAACCAATATTTAAACATAAGTATGCGATGAACCTTATTTTGCCAATGATCGGACGACTATCCCAACAAGTGATATACTACGCGCTCACAAATCTAGTGTCGTTAAATACCTATGTGATTTTCCTTCGTGTGATTTTTGACGATTCACGCATTTTTTCTGCTTTGCAATTACCCGAGTCATTCATTTAACCGGTTCGGTGTTAATAATACTTTAGAAGGATGTTGATGAGACATAAATTTGAAAACCTGGGCTAAGTTTAATGTTCTGTAACAACGTGTAGTAAATGTTTGCGCTACTGTAAACTTAACGACATTATCTGCAGTTGACGAGTGTTGATCGAGAATTTGCCGTGGTTATGTGACGTAGCTACTGTCCTTAATAATGAGTAGCATATGATTAACACTCTCTAACCTTAGGGTACTTACTTGTAATGCAACCAAAATCGTTTGTTGTTATTGTTGTAAAAATTTTAGGGTTTGAACATAACTTTGTTGATGTCATATCACCGTAAAAAGTTACATGTGTTATACTTGACAAGTGCGTGAAGGAAACAAAAAGTAATGTACAGTTTTAGCTACACTGTTGTTCATGTTGGTGAGTCGTTGCGAAAGGTATAAGTCTTTAGAATGCTGTTTTTGCAATAGTGAAAATTTTATCCTAACCATCCTGATCTAAACTTTAATGTAGTTTTAAACATCACAGAAACATGTATATGCAGTGCCATTACAACACAATTGGCTTACAATGGCAAACGTCGGCATTGCTCGCTTGTAATTAAAAGTAATGTACAGGTACAAAAACACTGCTATTAAACAGGTACAAAAACACTGCGTTATTCATCTTTCTTCCTTATTCCTGGATCGTAATGTGCTCAAAATTTCACACAATCGGTTAAAGCTTGCTGATTTGTTGTTCCGTAACAGAACTAGCAAGCACAAACATGTGTCTATGTCGATTTAGATGTGTATAAGTGACACGAATTCACATGATCGCAAAATTCCCTCATATAACTTACCATGATCCAAGGGATTACTGCGTCAACAAACTAGTCGGTAATTTTTGCGCCATGGCGTAGAAACTGAAAGATCGAGAACGGCTGCTACTTGTGTAAATTAGGTGTTCAAGTAACTGGGTCTAGTGCGCCAGAATCCGTTTCAGCTGGAAAAGAATGCAACAAAATCGCCATAGTGAGACGCATCATAAATAGGTTTGCCCTAGGCCCCGGTTTACCGTGGTGAGTCCCGGATTTAAATCTCTGTCCCAGTGTCCAGCCCGGAATAGATGTCACGTCCTGTATCATAGAGCCATGGGTAATCCATCATTCTTCGTTATTCCTGTATCTTTATGTGCCCAAAGTATCAGGCAATCGGTTGGCGTTTGCTGATATGGTATTACTTAACAGAACTAGCAAGTACAAACGTATGTCTGTGTCATTTCAGATGGGTGTTTTTTCTCTAGACTCAAGAAACGGTATTAATTAGGCACTTGCCGCAGATTGGGTTAATTATTTGCAAAGGTCTGCAATAAAAAAATTTGACCACGCAGATATGACTGCTTCCCATTGAGCTTTTGTTGGCTGAGATGACACTTAGTATCCTATAGCTGACTTCAATTGTGTTTTAGGGGTTGTTTCCTGACTTTAATGAGTCATTTGCCGTCAATCATTGTTCGTTTTCATGAAAGGGTTAGGATCGAAAGCTTAGTGAAATACAAAGTGCAGTTGGTCGACGATTTGTCGGCATTTTGTAAACTTATTTGAAGTGACGACAAATGTCGATGTTATGGTATATCTTTGTGTCAAAAATGTATGTAATAAAGTTTTTAACCCACTTTAAACAAGCTTTATTTTTGTATTGTCATCTTCAAAATGTAAAATTCCAATATATTCATAGAAAATGACATTAGGTATAAGGAAGTGTAGTTACAACAGGTTTTGGTAGCTAATAAAAGGCTTTGACGACGTTTATAAGGCATGCAGTATAAAATTGATTGTCACTAAACATGTCAGAAAGCAATCAAGATTAAAAAGCAGTCAGTCAAAAACACAGCCCAAGCCGGTTTATATTCTAGTAATTATTTGGTCTACTGATTTGGCTGCTGTCCTTATTAATGGATAGCATAATAATAACATTTTCATGTAAACTTTGTGTAGTAGCTTGTAATTAAATTAAACTCATTTGGTTGCAATCTCTGAGAAAGTTTGAGAAAATGAAAAGTTTAAGAAAATGAAAGATTGAGAAAATCAAAATGAGCGCAATTAACCGTATATTATTTTTACGATTCACTGACATTAAAATTGTTTTTTCACTTGATACTAACGTTTATTGTAGTACTATCGGTAATGACTAAGGTTCTATATTGGCTTGAGGCAATAGTGAACAATTAGGTTCCATACTCGCCTTCGCATGCCTTCTTGAGCAATTTCCTGTGTTCAAAAGTTCATTAGTCTTATACAATTGTTAAATATTGCTGCGTATATTCAAGCAGAAACTGACGTAAAATCCAGTTACAGCATGTTGACTGAGAAATTTATAGAACAGAAGTGAGTATAATTGTAATTGAATTGCCATATTCGAAAATTAAGGTCTTGCATTCACTGTGTGTCTCAAAAAATATCGTATTTTAACCGAAGTTTTATTTTAGTTTTGAATAAAACAAATGATATTTTTCGGTTTTATGTTTTCATTAACTGAAGTACGATGTATTTTTTATAATTGAAGCGCCATTATATTGTCTTTTAATTGCAAATGACAGCACAGATTTGCTCGGTTACATTCAAAAGTAATGTATAGGTGCAAACAAACTGCTATTACAAAATACAGTTGAGTTTGAACATCACGTTTGTTTCTTTATTCAAAGTGGAGCGCAATTTTCTACCACACATTATTGTTGTACGTTTTTTTGATAATTAAAGCAATTTTTTCACCATTTTGTATGCGTCCATTCTAGTAGTTTCGGTAATTAATAAGGTTCCATATTGGCTTTATGGATGTCACTTCCTCTTTTAGAGCCATGCATCATCCATCTTTCTTCCATATTCCTGTATCTTTATGAGCTCAAAGTATCAGGGAATCGGTTAATTTTTTTTGATTTGTTGTTCCTTAACAGAACTTTTGTCTATGTCGATTTAGATTTTTTAGAGCGTATAGGTTATACGAATTCACATGTAGACAAAAATATGTCACATACTTAACGTGGTCCAACAGATGGCCCGCGAAACAGCTTTTTTCACAGCGAAAAACGGACGTTTTGTAGACAACCGGAATTACTTTTTCAATTAATACAAATAGGAAAGTCAGACAACACAAAATACTGTAAAGTTTAGTGGGTGAGTTTATTTGATTTATCTAGTGTGTTTTTGCGCCAACAAACAAGTCGGTCATTTTTGCGCAATGGCGTAGAAACAGAATGATCGGGAACGGCTGCTACTTGCATCTATTTGTTGTTCAAGCAACTGTGTCTAGTGGGCCAGAATCCGTTCCAGCTACAAAAGAATACAACAAAATCGCCATTATGAGACGCATCGTGAATTTAATTATTTCCTATGATTGATCTAAAAACTAAAAGTCAAAGCCAACTTGAAAACAATGCTTACACAACAACCAACATTTACGGTTATACGAACTCATTAAGAAAAGAAGCACCTTGGCCATAAATGTTGCTTTATTGGCGAAGTCCTTATTATCAAAAAAACACTTTTCTAAGCCTATGTTCCAAGCTAAACAATACCTAATAATGAATTTTGTATTAGTGCGTTTTTTTTCTCTACTGCCTAGAATCAGTATTCATTAGACAACGGCCGCGAAATAGGTTAAACCTTTTTGGCACCCGCAACAAAAATTTCGCCGAACAGGTATAACTTATTACTTTATGTAGCATATAAATTGCTTATGGTAACACAAATTGTGAGACTTTTCATATAATGGAGTTGCGATTCGCTGCAATATTAAAATATTCTGTCCTGCTATCCAATAAGCCCATTTATGGCTGATATGACACATAGCATCCTATAGTTAACTTCGATTGTCTTTCAGGGGTTGCTTCCTGGATTTGTTGAGTCATTTGACGTTAATCATTATTCGTTGTTCATGAAAGAGTTAGGATCAAAAGCATAGGGCAATATAAAACTGCAGTTGGTCGACGATTTGTCAGCATTTTGATCTGGTGATGCGACTGTTAAACTGCATAGTTAGGCTAATCTTACCAACAATACTTGTATATTATGTCACAAGCAATCAAAGAAGGCAATTGTTAACACTTGTAGTCTTGTTTGTGACGCAACAAGCTGGCTTTGGATCGTTGTAATCCTATGAAACTACGTAATATCAATTCTACATAGCACTTTCGCAAGGAGTAGATTAAGTTTTGAATGTTACAAGGTTATCAATACGTTTCGGCAAACCAAAAAATGTGGTCGCGGGCCATAGTTTGGTGGCACCTGTCAGGGGATACGAGTTCAAATGTAAATTCTGTTAACTCAGCGTGATAGAACGGATGGCCCGCGAAACAGTTTTGTTGTACGAAATAGCGGATGTCTTTTGGACCAGTGGTGGGCAACCGCGGCCCATGTATCCCGGAATGATAAACTAATTTAGTCGTTTTTATTGCAGAATATTTGTATTTTTTNGCTGAAATGCCATTACACGCTTTTTAATACGGTGCGTTTTAGGCGTTATGAAATTGTGAAAATTCGGAAAATATTCAGGTGAGAAGGCGTGTAATATCAATATTTAGTAAGTCAGAGCAGTTACCGAAAAAATGTACTGTAAACTTGGACTTACTTTTGACGCAGTACATTTCGTCATTCAACACACTTTACAAAAGTGATTTACTCATGCGTGTTGCGTTAATGGAAGAAACTTTTTTTTTAGCGCATTGTTGTTATTTTTTAACTGGTTGTTTTCCTTGCAAACTAGTAAACTTAAACTATTTGTTGTTCAAGCTACTGTGTCTAGTGGGCCAGAATCCGTTCCAGCTACAAAAGAATACAACAAAATCGCCATTATGAGACGCATCGTGAATTTAATTATTTCCTATGATTGATCTAAAAACTAAAAGTCAAAGCCAACTTGAAAACAATGCTTACACAACAACCAACATTTACGGTTATACGAACTCATTAAGAAAAGAAGCACCTTGGCCATAAATGTTGCTTTATTGGCGAAGTCCTTATTATCAAAAAAACACTTTTCTAAGCCTATGTTCCAAGCTAAACAATACCTAATAATGAATTTTGTATTAGCCCTTTTTTTTTCTCTACTGCCTAGAATCAGTATTATTATAAAAAAAAAAACTTTTCTAAGCCTATGTTCCAAGCTAAACAATACCAAGTAATGAGTTTTGTATTAGTGTTTTTTTTTTCTCTACTGCCTAGAATCAGTATTATTATCAAAAAAAAAACTTTTCTAAGCCTATGTTCCAAGCTAAACAATACCAAGTAACGAGTTTTGTATTAGTGTGTTTTTTTCTCTACTGCCTAGAATCAGTATTCATTAGACAACGGCCGCGAAATGGGTTAAACCTTTTTGGCACCCGCAACAAAAATTTCGCCGAACAGGTATAACTTATTACTTTATGTAGCATATTAATTGCTTATGGTAACACAAATTGTGAGACTTTTCACATAATGGAGTTGCGATTCGCTGCAATATTAAAATATTCTGTCCTGCTATCCAATAAGCCCATTTATGGCTGATATGACACATAGCATCCTATAGTTAACTTCGATTGTCTTTCAGGGGTTGCTTCCTGGATTTGTTGAGTCATTTGACGTTAATCATTATTCGTTGTTCATGAAAGAGTTAGGATCAAAAGCATAGGGCAATATAAAACTGCAGTTGGTCGACGATTTGTCAGCATTTTGATCTGGTGATGCGACTGTTAAACTGCATAGTTAGGCTAATCTTACCAACAATACTTGTATATTATGTCACAAGCAATCAAAGAAGGCAATTGTTAACACTTGTAGTCTTGTTTGTGACGCAACAAGCTGGCTTTGGATCGTTGTAATCCTATGAAACTACGTAATATCAATTCTACATAGCACTTTCGCAAGGAGTAGATTAAGTTTTGAATGTTACAAGGTTATCAATACGTTTCGGCAAACCAAAAAATGTGGTCGCGGGCCATAGTTTGGTGGCACCTGTCATAGGGGATACGAGTTCAAATGTAAATTCTGTTAACTCAGCGTGATAGAACGGATGGCCCGCGAAACAGTTTTGTTGTACGAAATAGCGGATGTCTTTTGGACCAGTGGTGGGCAACCGCGGCCCATGTATCCCGGAATGATAAACTAATTTAGTCGTTTTTATTGCAGAATATTTGTATTTTTTCAAAGGCCGGTCCGCGATAAAATTCCAGTTTCAAAAACGGTCCGCGGTGCAAAACAGGATGCCGACCCCTGTTTTATACAACCGTGATTTTTGTTTTCAATTGACTAACTTCGGTAAATTGCTCAAAACATTATACTGTAAAAGCCTCTAGCGTAAACATGACGAGGTAATGTCATATATAATGAAGATTTGGAGTAGAAACAGAAAGTATTTGAACCGCTGCTACTTGCATAAATTAGGTTTTCATTCTACTGTGTCTAGTGCGCCAGGAGCCCTTTCAGCTGCAAACAATACATCAAAATCTCCATTATGAGACGAACACAAATTCATTACTCTATAAAATCTAAAAACTAACAGTCGAATTAAGCTAACTTGAAAACGATTTTTGCCCAACTGCTTACGGATCGCCTCAACCAAAATTTTCGTGCATACGAACGTATTTTGAAGAGAAGCAACTTGACCACAGATGTTGCATTAGTGGCGAAGTCGCTATTATTAAAAACGTACGTTTTTAAACTTATTTCAAAGCTAAACTATACCTAATGAACGTGATGTTTTGATTTTTGTATTAGTGTGTTTTCTCTCTCTAGACACTTTAAGTTAAATATTTTTAAGGACAACAAACAATTTCGACCACATAGATAACTTATATTTTTTTTATACATATGTTTTATGTATTTTATGTAGCATATAAATTAAAACTAGTTCATAGGAACTCAAAATATGGTAATAAGCCACACAGATTATTCGATAAATTGAGTAGCCGTTTGCTGCAATATAAAAAAGTTTGTTCTGCTTTTCACTGGCCGTTTTTTGGCTGCAGTATCACATGCTGTCCTATAGCTAACTTCGATTGGCTTTTAGGATTTGCATCCTGGCTATATGAGTCATTTGACGTCAATCATTGTTCGTTTTTGATGAAAGAATTAGGATCGATAGCGTAGTGAAATATGAAAGTGCAGTTTTTCGACGATTTGTCAGCTATTTAAAAATCTTATTTAAACTGATTACAAATGTCGATATTTATGTGTTTGTTTGTTTCAAAAATGTCTGTAAGAATTTTTTTAAACGCCTTTTAGACTAGCTGTATTTTTGTGTTGTCTTGTCGAAATGTAAAAATCAAATCTATTGATAGTAAATGACATTAGGTTTATGGAAAGTAATTAGAACAAGCAGAAAAGGCGAAAATAAGGCTATGACGACGTCCACAGGGCTTGCAGTTTACAATTGGTTATCAGTAAACATGTCACGGCGCAATCGAAAATAAAAAGCTGACAGTACAAAAACACAGACGAATCCAGTTTATCGCACAACCCATATTTAAACATAACTATGCGATTAACTCGATTTTGCAAATAATCTGACGACTTTCCCAACAAGTTATAGACTACGCGTTCACGAACCTAGTGTAGTTAAGTATCTAAGTGATTTTCCTCCCTGCGATTTTTGACGATTCACGGTTGATAACTGCTTTGCAATTACCCGAGTCATCCAATTAACGCTTGGTATTTTAATAGTAATTTTGAGGGATGTTGATTGCACACAAAAGTTTCATATTAAATGTTCAATAATAACGTGTAGTAAATATTTGCGTTACTGTAAACTTAAAGACATTGTCTGCAATTGACGAGTGTTGATGGAGAGTTTGCCAAGGTTATATGACTTACTGTCCTCAATAATGTGTAGTATGTATATAACATTTTCATGTGAGCTAACCCACTTTTTGTTATTAAAAAAAATCATTTTGCTCCAATCATAGGGAATATTTAAGAATTTGAAAAGACCTTGATGTAATATCATCGCCGAGGTCTTCTTGTATAATACTTGTGTGAGGAAAAAAATGGTTTGGCAACACTGATAATTCTAATTGTTTTGTTGGCAACCATGATTTTCGGGCCACTTATAAAATGTGCCTACAGGCCAGCAGACCTTCAATCCGGCACTGCTCTTTGCTACTATCTGATCCTAAACTTTAACCCAGTTTTAAAAAAAACTCAGGTGTATGTCGTTCTGTTGCTGTAGTAATATTGCTTTTACAGATTCAATTTTCTGGTTTGTTTCCCGTTAACTCAACTAGCAATTTATGCCAACTTCAAAACAAATTATCCACTGCGTATTGGCATCTTGTGAAGATTCCAAAAAACTGACCTACGAACCTAAGCCTCGCATATGGCTTTGTCACATTGAAAAATGTCTTGGTTATTCCTAAACAACCGAACCACCCAAACTTGTTGCAATGACCTCTCCGCTGCAACAACCACAGTGTCACACACATTCTGCAAAAGCAGTCGCAAAAATAATCTTAGGAATGTAAACGGTTTTCGAAACAATTAAACTAATATAAGTCAATCCACAAAGTTGGAAAAGCCCACTAACGAACTGATTTGTTTATAGCACTAACGAACTGATTAGAAATGACAAATAGTACACTAAAAATATCCGTAACTCGACATAAATTGACAATTTAACTATTTTCAACAAACTGTGTTTAAATTAATTAATTAATAATCTGTTATTTTGAGCAGTTTAGGAAACATTGTGTGGTGATTTGTAACTGAAACATCAACAAGAATAACAGCACTGCCAACAGGAAGGTGAGTGACTTATTGAACATGATGACAGCATGATGTAGTCATGTTATTCCTGTAAATCTGTGATATAAGTGACTAGTGAACAGATACATTGTTCACAACGTGGGCTAATGTTTGTTTATTTGTTTAGAAATCTCTTCATGATGTTTGTTGTTGCAATCTTCATATTGTTTTTTGCACCACCTACATACTCTCAGAGTAAGTTTGCATAAAATCAACATATTTTGGACAATAACTTTTAATTGATCAGTTTAATCAATTTTTCAAAATGATAAAGTAAAACAAAACGTATCGTATCGTTTTCTTTGGCCACGTGTGTTTAATTGCTTTGTTTGCCCTTAGTGTCCAGCCATTTGCAAGTCTCTCAAAATCCGTATTTTAAAAATTGACTTGTGTATGGATCAATGTGCATATACTAAGTAATTATGGTGATAATGTTTTTTATAACACCATGGAAAATATTATGTTATTGTATTCTTTATGCTATATAGATGCTATATCCTATATAAGTGTTGTTTATACAGTTACCGCAGTCGGCCAAACACCTTTGCCACCAGAATTCACGTCAGTCGAAAATTTGCCTAATACCGATAGGTAGTGCAAAGAGCTGAAGTATAAAAACAGATGTCAAATTGACCGAATGGTCTAGCGCGCCTGCCACATCTACATTCATAAAAAACCTTCATCGGGATTCGTCCCCGGGAGTGTCCTGGGTTTGAACCCCGTGAAAAAAAAACAGGTTTCTGGTTTCTGTAAAAATCAGGACGCTCCCGGGGACGAATCCCGATCAAGGTTTTTTATGACTGTATGTGGGTCAGGCGCGCGAGACCATTCAGAAAAAAGAAAAAAACAGGTTTAGTGTTAGAAACTAATTTAGTAGGTTTTAAGATAAAAAAATTCAATTGTTTTTTACAAGTTCTTACAATTGTTTGAAACAAAACCCTATCTTAAACCAAATAGACCTAACCTTCAGTATTTTAACAGAAATATATTATTAAATAGACTCAAGTGCTCTTTGTGCCACCTATAGTGTTAAGCAAACTATCTGCTCTCGTGTGGTATGACGTCTTGTCACGCACTCGATTTATTTACTTTACAACAACATAGCTGTTTCTTCGCAACGTGCTGACATTTTATATGAAAACATTTTTACCAGTTTACATAGAATTTTAAACTAGTCAATCAAATGCTTACTTACTAACAACATTTGCACATTTCTTTTATCTTTTTACAAAAAATAAGAAAACTGGTTGGTAGTACGTTTACTGGTTGTCACTGTGATGGTAGTTTGTAATACAACGTCAACAATTCATGATCATGTTTGCGTTTGTTACAGGGTTCAAATGCGAAGATGGTCAACAAACTTTAAGTTCCTGGGGTTTTTGTAATGGAAATCAGGACTGCCATGACGGAAGTGATGAGAAAGAAGTCAAATTTTCCACCTACCCTGAAAACTTAACATCAACCTACATCAGGTATACATTACATTTTTTTGTTTTGCATTAAAAAAATTTAAGTGACGAAACAACAAAAGTTTTGTTTCATATTTATAATGTCAATCATTTTGAAATCTATTGATTGTCTTCAAATTTTGAGTTTTTGCTCAATACAATTTACAAGTGAGTCGATAACATGGAAAGTATACCAACAAGGACAGTTTTGAATGATATTAGAAAACTAAACTTCGTGTGTTAATTATAACCCAATCTGTTCATTATCTTCACATCATATGTTTCAAATCACTACTCTAAAAAGCCTCTTTGATTCCTTGAACACCAGTCCTGCACAATAGTTATGTTTGAAGTGAATAAAAAGGATTATATTTGTATTCAATGTTAAAAAATATTTTTTATTAATGTTAAGGATTTTGTTAGTAATCATATTCAATAATTGGACATTTGTCACATCAAATTCATAATATTTAATATTTACAGCTGCGACAACACGCTTAACAGTGTGAGTAAAGTGTGCGCACTACGAAGACTAGAATACTGCAAGGGTGACATTCCATGTCGGAATAAAACTCTTTGTGACGGCATATGTCCCTCCCTCTTCCCATGTCCGAATTCAATTTGTTGGAAGCGTTCGACTGTGTGTGATGGCGATCCATGTAACAACTGCCCTTCGCTGCACCGAGCAAACGGACACGGCTTCAAGTGTGTCCGAAACGGCAAAACGTGTACGTTGCCTCAGCAGTTGTTGTTTGATACAATCCAGGATTGCGACGATTCAGCTGATTTCTGCTTTACATCGGTTGATGAGAAACTAAATGAAGATTCCAGGTATCTTCAAATAATAGCAAAACCAAGTGATTCAAACAGGATTTTTAACTGTTTCCTTTCTTTTGCAGAGATATTCGCGGTTTCCCGTCTGTCACCTTCAATCACAGTTTGTGCTTCCAGTGCATAAACGACCACATGATAATTTCAAGGTCAAGTGTGTGTGATGACGTCATTGATTGTCCTGATAAGAGTGATGAGTGTCTTTGTGAAACGACCCAAGTGAAGAATTGTGGAAAGTTGTCAATGTACGTGTGAACACAGTTTTTTTAAGTCGCAAATCATGAACTTTCTTTGAATACCTTTGTTTAATACGTGAACAAAGTAGATTGTTTTGGTAAATAATGTGAATATGTTTAGTGGTAATGAGAGTGTGGAGGCCGATTGCTCAAACTCAACAACAACCGACACCATTCTTAAAGGCAGATGGACTTGTTTTGGAACCGTATGTATATAAGTTGTGTTACATTGTTTTATGCTCTGATTGTAGATGCTAATCTATCCACTTGAATGCAGTACATGATGAATCAGTGGTTATGTAGTAGAATCAGTGGTTATGTAGAAGCATGCGTGGATGTTATAAAACGAAATAAAGTGGTCTAAACAGTTTTCTCCCTTTTTTGTAGACATAATCCTGGTATTGGATATTTAGCAATGAAAAACGAAAAAAACAGTAACATAAACAAAATAGTTAACAACCGAAGAAAAAGTATTGTTTTCGTTTTTAAACTTATTCTGGGCCGTGGATTCAAATCTATCTGCTTTATTGCGACAGACAAACATAATGAGTGGGACAATTTAGTTGGTACTCGCCACGCAATGTAAATAATCGCACTAAACAATACATAACTGTCACGGTTGATGCTTCAGAGTTTCAATCTCGCCACAAACAAATGTTGACATTGCTACAAGATAATAAAATTTACGATGCTGGTAGAAAATTTGCAAATGTAAAATTGATTAATTTGTCCCAATCTGATAAAGATTAATCTCAAAAAATGTTGTTCATGGTTTAAAAATTACTAATACGCACTGATTTCGTACCAAATATTTAAACAAGCAATCTAGATTTTACACTGGTGACTAGGGTTTTAAATCTCACACTTAAATTGCTACAACTTTATTAAAAATTTTGTTTACTTATTAGACTGAGTTTTAAAAGTTTTAATTTTTCGTTTCGTTGCTTTTGAAGTTTTAGTTTGATAATAAAGTCGAGCCGAGCTTTTTTCATTTGATTGAAACGGGTGTGCCGACAACTGGGTGTCTTCCCCAACTTAATTCGACCACGACATCACACTAGGCCACATGGCTGTAGTAACTTTACCTTTGTTGTTATAATTTTTAATACTCATTCGTGTTTTGTTTTAACGAATTTACCGCATTTTAACTACGTACTCCTCTCGATGAAGAACCGACATTTTATAATAAATATATCTTTTATGCTTCCATTGTTCGCGTCAAATCATAGTAAAACTCATAGTCACTGTTTGTACAAGCTTGTTTGTCACAACATAAGTAAGAAAACAAGTCTGTGCTGATTTCATTGACCAAATTGTTTTGCATGTTTTGATCGGAAGGGATGGTATCCAAACACCGAACTGTTGTGCGACGGGAAAAGAGATTGTTCATCTGGTGTTAACTACGGTGGTCGAGACTTCAATCACGATGAGGATCCCCGTCTTTGCAAAGGTTTTAAGTATTGCCCAACACCTAATGGACTTTTTCACATCCTTCAAGCTCAAGTTTGCGATGGCGTCATCCACTGTCAAGATGGAAGTGACGAAACTGTATCCGATATTCCAAAAAATTATCTTTCAAAAGTTTGCGACGGTTTTGTCCACTGCAAAGACAAGAGTGACGAACAACCCAGAAATTGTACAAAGCAGGACAGATTCTATTGCTCAGCGTTAAATGGAGCTAGGGTATGCTGTTTTACAAGGTTATGATTTTTGTTGCAACATAATTTTTTTTTTCAGGTTTCCATTAGCAACGCAGAGGTTTGTGATTTCACTATAAACTGCGATGATGGAAGTGATGAAAAAAACTGTACGAATGACGGAAGGTTCTATTGCGAAAGCAAACAGCCACTTTTTGTCAAAAAGGAAAAAGTATTACTACATTTAATGACTACTGGGTCATACGAGTTTCAAACTTAAAAAATGTTGCAAACCAACAGAAATTCAATGGATTTGGAGATTGTTCTGACTGGAGCGACGAATGTCCATCAAAGTCGACTAGAACAGATGAGAACATTTTCTCCTCGCGTTACGAGCTGATCGCTAATCCACTGTTACGAGCTGTTGTGTGGATCATGGGCTTTCTTGCAATTTATGGAAATTTGGTATGTTTAGACTTGTTCTACTTATACCCCATTGAATGAAAAATAATAATAACACAAGAAGTATTACGTTTAAATTTGCAATTATATCACAGGTCGTCATGATTACGGAAGCAAAAACTTTGATGACAACAGAATCACCAACAGCTGCATTACGCACCAACCATCTTCTTGTCCTCAATCTTTCTTTTTCTGACTTGCTC
>QLIY01002038.1:13859-24028 GCA_003260075.1 Phallusia mammillata
CCCATATACAGACATAAAAAACCTTGATCGGGATTCGTCCCCGGGAGTGTCCTGGGTTCAAACCCCGTGAAAAAAAGTCAACAAACTTGTGCAAATGGTTTCATTGATACAAATACAGATAAAACACAACCATGTTTTCCATCTTTTCAGTTACTTGATGCATCTTTTTTTATAAAACACAGGGCAGTTTTGGAACTCTGGGATTATTTTATTTTTACATACGCTTGTTGAAACGAAACCATGAGCAAAAAAATGAATTTTTCCAAAGTTAAAGTAAAATTTTCTTCGAAATTAAGACCGAACCCGATTTTATTTTAAGTTTGAGCCGAACCTGAAAAGCCCGGCACAACCTTTAGCGTTGTTTAAAGCAATCAACTGGCACTAACCTGACGTGGTGCAGGTTGCCAAATTGCACGGTCCGGACATTAGGTTCGGTCCCTGACAGTTTCCACCGATACAGCTTCTTCTTCTCGACCACGTTCCGATTCCACACGTTTTACTGCAACTGCTCCACTGGCTCCATGGCGAGTAACTTCCAGCTTTAGGCGTCACTGGAGCGCCTTTAAGTGTTCATGATTAGACCAGTGTTTCGTGACCAAAAAAGTTTAGGATTTCAATTACAATACGATGCGTTAAACACTCTCTTTAGCAGGAAATAGGAAATTTTGTATTGAAAGTGTATTGAAAGATTTAGTTTTGTCAGTCGGATCTTATTATTACTCGTTATGGGGAAACCAAATCCATGAACATATTTTATCTTGAACGGTTTTTGTGGCACCTAAGTTAGAGGTATTTACTCCGTAACCAAACGTTAACAGACTTGTCAATGATGAAAAACGGTGTTCCCACTTTTCCCACCTACTTACATGATTGGGTGTTACATGGTTCTAATGAAGTGGGAAGACCGGTACAGTCCTCATCTTTTCCTGTGCTGCAGATTCTATTCCTTATTCTTCTTCCAACTCCGCAATCTTTGGAGCAAACTCCCCAACTCTGCCAGGGTTGCCACGCTGAAACGACAATTTTCTTTATTTAATTTGTAAGTAAACAGCCAAACAAAATGTTGTAGTCGCCATAAGCCCTAACTTGCTATATTGCTGCCCCTTTTCTGGCATGATTATGTATTGTACTGCTGTATAAAATATGCTAATGCAGAGAGGTACATGTTTTCGTTGGACCTGATTTCCGAATCACGTTTATATTATTCCGCATGAGCGGAATCTATTACACTGTATAAGTTGTAACAATAAATCGTTACTGTTCAAACTTCGCAGGACCTGCATGGTGAACGTTTTACATTAAGGTAGCATATGTCATTCTTCCAAAACGATTGAAAATGCGTTTAAACAGTAAGGATTTGCTTTGATGTTTAAAAAACCTACGGGCTTGGATTTTCTAACACTGATCTGTTATTCCCGAAAATATAGTTCTTATTCACGGAGTAGTCATGATACGCAGCAATGCTGTACTTCAAGAAAAATTCGTTTCTTACTTGGCACAGCACAAGCGCGCGTGTTGCATTGTGACGTCATAGTAGCGTTTCCGGTACACTGCGCAGTTTTTCCTGAGTTGCAGAGCCGCTTCCTCGTCCGTTCTCCACCTCCGCATGGTTTCGAACATTCACCCCAGGCTTGCCATTGTGTCCAAGCTGAACACAAAACAAATTTGGTGTCAAATAGTTCTTGAGAGGAACAACAATGATGCGTTTGTTGTCGGGCACGTGTTTTGTTGATAAACGCAGTGAAGTTTATATCATGTTGGTTAAGTTCTGCTACTTTAAGTCAGCGTTTCATACCGGGACGGAACGGAACGTTATACCGGAACGAAATAAATAATTTTTGGCTCAAATACCGGAACGAAATATCGAAACAAAAAATATTCAAAATACCGGAACAGAACGAAATACCGTTATTTTTCATTCCGGTATTTGGTTCTGGACATTTAACATGAAACAACTGCTGAGACACATTGTTCATGAAAACAACATAAATTTTGGAAATATTTTTATGCAACAAATTAATGAAGTAAACAGTTTCATTAGAAATCTCAGGCACAAACAAACAGNTTAAGATAAAATAAAAATTGAGGCTCCTACAATTTACATCCATTTGACCATTATTGACAAATGTTATGTGACGTAACAACTACCGACAATAATTCTTGTGTGTTGCAACTTTCTTTCTTTTTTCGCTTAATAGTTGTAAAGACCACAAAGAAATGTTCTTGTTTTCAGACCGAAATACCGAAAAATACCGTTATAATTTTATTTCGGTCAGACCGGAACGAAATGAAAATATCGGTCCAGAACGAAATAGCGAAATAAATAATTTGCTCAGAACGAATAACGTTATTTGGTTTCGTTCCGTTCCGGTATGAAACACTGCTTTAAGCAATGGATAAATCTCGAAAGGAATTTCTTGACACACGTTTCAGCTAACTTTAACGAATTATCATATTATCATTGTTTACACTGGAATGTGGTTAAGAAGTGTAAAATGTACCAAATACTGAAACCAGCAAGCAATTAAAATAAAGAATTACCGCTATACGATGTGTAGGTGTTAGCAAATCACTGAGAATTAAATGCGGGATCAAACGGCTTTTAACATTAAACAAACATTTATTTTACATTCTGTAGATGTGTTCTTTCACTGTTGGTATCTAACAGCCGGTCCGTGAGCGACGTTGTATAGATTTGAAACTTTGAAGTGATCTCTATACTTTTCCCAAAAGTGTTTAAATAATTAAACCCATTCACGTTTCATGGTTGAGCCTGTATTATTTTTATCAGTCAACATCTCTGATACAGACCACAAAAGCCTTACTTGGACAAGCTGGTGTGTTGCAAGCTGATGATGACGTAGACAATCCGGTACAATCTCGGTTATTTCCCGTGTTGCAAGTGCGACTTCTAGTGCGTCTTCCTCTTCCACACGTCAGTGTGCACTGGCCCCAGTTTTGCCACGTGTTCCAAGCTGTAATAAAAGCGGCCATGATAAAAACTTATACACAGACGTATTCGTGGTAAATTTGAATGGGTTTGTTCGATTTTGATGCCACTTAGTGTGAGGGGTCTTGTGGGTACAGGGTATGTGACATTGGGTGGCCTCAAGGTCATTATCGTCCATAGGCGCCCACTTGCTAAAATCGGCGGGGAGGCAGAATTTTATAACTCGGTAAAGACGGAAATATTCAGCCCGGACGTCACTNTTAGGTCAAAAAATGATCGCCCTAATTATTACCAACAGATTGTAAGGCTGCAACAGTGGCATGAAATATGTACAATTATTACTGAGCGCATGACATTACAGTTCAGTGTCACATGTGCCACACTATTCTTTTTGGCAATCAGGCACTGCATATTTTTTGATCAGGGGTGCACAACTATTTAGCTATTACAGCTAGACCATAGGTTTTTGTTTATCAATGGCCCCTAAAGTGCTCTTGTTTTTGTTTAAATTTTCCAGCCTTGTAGAAATGTAACTTTTCACATAAATTCACATCTACCCAAGCGTAAAAGTATAGGTTTGTGTCTGACTTTATCCATAGTTTGAAACTTTGCAACTAGCAATTCATTCTAAAGTACTGATAAAGTCACTGTCTTTATTGTCACGCATTAAGTTGTCTGCTTTTCTTCAAGGAGGCGGCGCCTCCCCGCCTCCCCATAAGTGGGCGCCAGTGTTATCGTCGCAGTGTAAGATGAATACATTCCTACTGTGATCAGCCCTGAAGCGTGTATGTAGACCAGCGATCACGGTACTCACATACAAATCATAGTACGCCATGCCTATTGAGGGTGTTATAGCGGATCAAGCCGGTCTCCCAAGCATTCCCGTATGGCAAGACGCAGACTAGAAAAAGTGGGATTTAAACCCACGACACGAGTCTTTCCGGGACTTGCGTTGAAAATCGATTTCTTAATAAACAGTGTACAACGATTTTTTTATTCAGTTTTTGTGAGCAAAACTCTACCCCTGACTGTGCAAATGTCTACAACAAAACATTGCTCTCACCAGGGCAAGCTTGTTCGTTACATGCTGACTGAGACGTCGACCCTCCAGTGCAATCGCTCGTCTTCCCAGTGCTGCAAACTCGTGTTCTTGTCCTTTGGCCTCCACCGCAAAGGCGCGAGCAAGATCCCCATGCTAGCCAAGGCCTCCATGCTGAAAATGAAATGTCACCATGAATATGACACTTGCACAAATATGTTTTAACCTGGAAACACTTATTAAGGGCTTGTTTGAAAAACGCACTGAACCAGTTTAGTGTGCTTTGTTTCATCAAACTCTTTCGTAAATGATAAGCTGCAGACAGTGCACACTGTTTCGACCTATCAGGTCTCGTAAATGATTGTTGCCATTATCTGAGGCAGTTATAGTCGCTTTTAATACATAGCGTCAGAATTTTTTTTTTTTCGAAATTTTAACTTGCACGTTGGGTGTTGGTCATATTGATGGTTTTATTGATTTTATTGGACACATGATTTGTGACTAAATAACTTGTCTACTCATAAGCTTGGCGCTGCTTGAATTTCTATTGTGCAACGTCCACGTCAATTTATAAGTTCATTAACTGTACAACTCCTATAGAAACTATAGTTTGGTATCTGCTTTGGGCTTTCGATTGCCTGTTTAACTTGACGCCATGAATTAGTTGCCATTAGCATTTTCTTGAGTTAGTCACATTTAAAAGTATAGTTCGAACGTATGCGATGTAGGCTAAAGTAGTTTTAAACCTGGTGTTCCAGTGGAAAATCCAAGGGACATATTTGTACACAAAAGATTCTTCATTGAAACTTACTTGCTGGAGCTTTGGTTGTTTCGCAAGCCCCAACGCACTGTCTAAATTGCCCTGAAGCTCCGTCTCCGCAGTCTTTTCGTACAAATGTGTTGCAGCTTCTTTCCCATTTCGCCCAGCCACGTAGCCCACACGAACCAGAACATGGCTCAGTTTCAACCCATTGCGACCATTGAGCGTCTGCGTAAACATTCATGTGGGTAAATGGTCGCCATTACTGTAAACAGTAAAACCAATGAACGATAAAATCCTTTGCTAAAACAGAATCAGTCACTTTCAGGTGATTTGAAGCCCTGCTGCCGATGGTTTTGATCAATTACTGAACTGCTGTGTTGGTAAATTTGGATTGCTTATAAGTTAGGTTGTATTAGAGGTGTGTTTAGGCGATTCAGCTCTTTCAGTCTGTATACTTGTACATGCAGTTCCAAACGTATTATTGGTTGTTATAGGGTCGTCGTTAAGTGGTAATCTTTTATGTTGGTTCTGTCATGAAAGACCGGACTTTTTTTTTACTTGGTGGTAATCTTTTTACAAATTTAAACCTTGTTGGCAATTTATACACTTTAATCATGTGCGAGTTAAATTGATTTATTGTCACCGTGCTATTTTGCTGCAACAACGTTTCCTGATAATTATCTCATTACAGTTTCGCAATTTTCCTGGGCTAATTAATGTAAATTGGATTTCAATTAGTGCGATTGGAGTAACGTTTTTCAATTTTCTGCGTCTACTTACTGGCTGGCTTGGCGACGCTCCTGATAGGATTTGTGCAAAGTTTTTTCTGGCAAGTGTCGCCCTTAGCACATTGACTGCAAGCAGGCCCCACTTTGTACGGCTGCCTGTAAAACAAACATGTTTGTTCACGATTAATTTAATCAAGTTAATTACATACTTTCACAGTTAAATTACTGATAACTACAATAGCTTTGATTAGTAGTAGTCAATTTCTTACGAATGCTTTTTTAAAGTATATCATTTGGGTCGTTTGTGGAACTAACGCGACAACATAAATCAAGCACATAAAGCTAACAGCTAGAAAATGTGTTAAACAAACTTGGGAGATAAATTAAAGCTCATAAATCTGCTAAGGGTTAACCACGAGAAAACAGATTGAAATGGGTTTTAGTGCAGTCGCAAGTTTATACTTTCGGAGTGTGAATCAACTGTATAGTCCCACCTTCCACGAATGTTGCCTCCCGGCCCGTAGTTGCAGATCAATATCGTCGCGTCTGTGTAGGTTTTTTTGGCAACCTTAATTTGCGTACACAAACTCGCCCCGCATCCAACTTTGAATGTGTCGGCCCACACGTTCTGCGAAACAGAAGCACAATGCTGTTAAAAAGAGGCGGCCTAGGCCAGTATTTACATTAGTGGCGTTTACCACCTCAAAGGCTTGTTGATTTCAAAACGCCCCTTTGCTTTATGTTAACTTTTTCTAATAATACAAAAGCTCAATGATGGGTTTATACTACTGACCCCTGTATATCAACTTCCAATTTTATTGTTCGAAACCTAAACGTAGTCGGGTTTATTTTACAGCTCCCCAATCGCTTATGTATTCTTCAGTGCACCCTTTATTATTGCAAACGGCTCAGGGACGGATAGTCAAATTGGCCTTGAAGTTGTCTTTAAGTCGGTTTTTAATGTTATAACACTTGTACTGCCAACGTATATATCCTGTTCCTACTCTCTCAACCTTACCTGTGTGTAATGACCGCACATTCTTCCCGGAGTGCAGGCTCCATTTGAGAAGGTGTAGTCCTTCTTCTCGCGGGGGGGGGGATTTACGGATTTTTTTGTAATGTTAATTACATCTGTCACGGTTAAATTGTTGATAACTAGCTTTGTTTAATGGTAGCAGTAGTATATTTCTTGCAAATACATTATTGTATATCCTTGGTTCGAATCATTTGTGAAACTAAGAAGCAAATCTGTTTTAAAAGAATTGTGACTATAAAAACAGTATTGTCACTTCGAAACATAAAACTGCATGAAATCTCGGCAATGCGTAAAATAAAATTAAGGCAAATTTAAGCTTGAAAAAAGGTTAAACAAGAGAAAACAAATTGTAATGGATTTTAGTGCAGTAGCAAGTCTGTACTTTCGGAGTGTGAATGAACTGTATAGTCCCACCTTCCACGAATGTTGCCTGGGGGGGGGGGTAAGTGGGCTCGAAATTTTATCCAGAATCTGAGCCAAACCCGATTCGTTTTTGGGAAGCCCGTTTAGGCCGGAGAGTTTGATTGGGGGGGGGGGTTCACAATGTTGTTTAAAAGAAGCAAAGGCGGCCTAGACCAGTATTTAGGTTAGTGGCGTTTATGCCACCTTCTCAAAGGCTTGTTGATTTCAAAACGCCCCTTTGCTTTTTATTTTAACTTTTTCTGAAAGTAGAAAGTCTTGATAATGGTATTATATTCCTAACACCAGTTTATAAAGGGGGGGGGGGGGGGGGGTTTAGTATTAGAATTTAGAACCCTAAAAGTAGCCAAAGTGCCCACACTTATTTCATTCGCTTTTTTAATCTTCAGCGCACCCTTATTTGCACACGTCTCAGGTAGCGCCCACTTTAAAAACCACCGGTTTAAAGAAACTGAGTTACGGTTGGCTGTCAAGTTTGCCATGAAGTGGCTTTTTTAATCTGTTTTAAAATAATAAATAAACACATATCTTTTATGTGACTCAAGTGATTATAAACGAATGTAGCCCCTCATATCACTGAAATGAGCATTTGATGAAACGTTTGAATAATAAAGCGTGTCGCTTTGTCTATTTGGGCCGTTGTTTCCTTAATAAACACATATTTTATGGAAATGACAGTTGAAAGCTACCAACATATATATCCTGTCCCTACTTTCTCAACCTTACCTGTGTATAATGGCCACACATTCATTTCTTGCCTTTTAAGTCTGCTTGTAATGTTATAACACTTGTGCTACCAACATTTGTATCCAGACCTTACTTTCTCAACCCTACCTGTGTGTAATGGCCGCACATTTTTCCCGGAGTGCAGGCTCCATTTGAGAAGGTGTAGTCCTTCTTCTCGCCTTCCCACGCCCAAACCGAACCGTTGGCGTAGCGTAAGTTGAAAGGTCGGCGAGTAGAAAGGAAAATGTTTTCGCCAACGTAGAATCTGGAGTGAGCTCGATTCTGCCAAAGGAATGTAAACGTTGGCTTAAAGTATTTGTGGTTTATTGTTGGGTCAACGTAACTTGATCCAGAGTAAAAAGTGGGCTCGAAATTTTAGCCAGAATCCGGGCCTAACCCGATTCGTTTTTGGGAAGCCCGTTTAGGCCGGAGAGTTTGATTGACAGGCGTATACATTAAAGCCTCGGAAAAGACCAAGACAACTAAAACAATAGACAATTGGTCTTAAACAAGGCGTGTTAGGGCTGTTTGACATTAGGCGAGGACCTGCAACTGGCTACTTTTAATAGCAAGTTTTATTAAAATACTGACACAAAGTTTAAAGTTAGGCCCGAATCGAGCCCGTTTTTTAAGAAACCCGAAACCGAACCCGGCCCGAAAAGCGCAGCCCGGCTTGCAACTCTGGTTGCTATTATAAGAGCACCTATTAATTACTGCATAAAGGCCCTCTGGCAGATTTTTCGGTCTGGCTATGCTATCCATTGTAACTAAGATCACAGCATCAATTCAGTGCCAATAACAATGGAAAGAAAAATGAGTCAACGTTTAAAGAAATTCCGGATGGAAATTTCGCCTGATGACTTTCTCGCTATTAATGCACTTAGCTTTGACCAATAGCTCGTCATGTCACAAACGTAATAAGATGACGGCATGTTTGTGTCCCGAGGCGTAATAGTATTTTTTGAGGCAACAAACTTTTTGGCGGTTAGAAAGGACGACGCAAAAACTTGTTTGCTTTGTACCAAAACACTACTTCATAAAACTCGAAAATGTGCAGTTCATTTTAATTATTTTTTTTTACTTTTGGGGTGGGGAGGTACGCCACCGGTTGCCCGAAGTTTTTGCTGGCATCTATAAATTTCCCGTGGAATGAATTGGAAAGCACAACCAGATTGAAGCTGGAACCAAAACCCTTTGACACTGTTTGGTTTCGTTTTTCGCTTCCACACAACTTGCAATTTACAATTTACTGCAATTAACTTACCGGGTTATGTGCAAACGTGCACTGCTTTGAATAACCAGTGGCCAGCTTCTCCAATGCATCATCCCAGGTTAGCTTTCTCATATTGCTGGCTGAGGGCGATACGATTGACCGTCCATCGTTGTGCGCTTTCAGAAACGTTGTCTTGAGTGCGGCTGTAAAATTATCAAATGTAATTTCCTAGTTGTCGCTTCTAGAATCTTTCACAGTTAGCCAGGCCCATGAAGGCGCTGTGCCGAATCAAGCCGCTCTCCCTAGCATTCCCTGAGGCAAGGCACAGGCCAGACAAATCTAGCTTACGGTGAGATTTGAACCCACGACAAAAGTTTTTCTCGTACTTTTGCTCTCCCATCTGAGCTACACAGGCTCAGTGGTGAACCCGCCGAAAGTGGAATCACATTAACCGTTGCCTGTCTCGTATGCTGCACATGTCAGCCTCTTAGTAGGTGATCACCAGTTCGACCATTTATCAACTAAGGTGAACATACGGGGGGGGGGGCAAAAGTTTTTCTCGTACTTTCGCTCTACCAACTGAGCTACACAGGCTCAGTGGGGGGGGGGGGAAAAAGTTTTTCTCGTACTTTTGCTCTACCAACTGAGCTACACAGGCTCAGTGGAGAACCCGTCGAAAGTCGAATCACATTCACCGTTGCCTGCCTCGTATGCTGCACATGTCAGCCTCGTAGTAGGTGATCACCAGTTCGACCATTTATCAACTAAGGTGAACATACACACGTACTGGGATCAGCCCTGAAGCGTTCATGCAGACCAACGGCGATCATTTATAAACCATAGTTCACCAGGCTCTAGAATGTTTGGTTGGTATATTTCTACCGTTGAATCTTCAGACATTGTGTACTGAAAATATGCCCCGGTTAACCAACAAGGAACGTTCTTGGAGCGGCACTTCCCAAGTTTTGGATTACCTTGCCATTAAGGAAGTACATGTTGGCGTTGTCTTGGGGCTTCCGGCTTGTATATGGGACTACTGTCAACAATTTTGGTGGTAGGCGTGCAAGGAAATGAGTCTGCCGTTAAAACTTTGAACATTTAACACTTGACATGCTAGGAAATGCGTTGCGCGGACACCTTGATTGAAAATTTCCTTTGCTTGAAGATAACAGAATGTGGCCTGGGCATGTAATAAGAACACCTGTCTCAAATAGTGGGGAAATTTCAACAGACTTAGCTAATTCGGACACAACATAAGAGTTTACCTAACTACACAATAATAGTTTTTCACCTG
>QLIY01002039.1:0-24020 GCA_003260075.1 Phallusia mammillata
AATTCTAATTTTAATCTAATTCACAGTTTTCCCAAAATCGCTAGTTTGTCCAACGGCACTTTTAGGCATGTGATCTGAGCATGCATTTTGTAACCAAAGCGCACAAAACCATGCAATTAACAAGACCAAACTACATCACTGAAACACGTTATTCAGTGAAATTTGACACTCAGCTTCGTTTAAACACGTTTTAGATGCACCGAATCGTATTGTTTGAAATGTGCAAATCTACAAGTTTAAATTTGAAACAAACTAATGTTGGTTGGCTTAAATCTAATTCTAGTTTGAATTCTAGTTTAATTTCTAGATTTTGAGAAAATTCTAATTCTAATTCTAATCTAATTTGCAAAAAAGGAGATGCTCTAATTTTAATTCTAATCTAATTTGAAAAACCGAAAAAAAATCTAGTTGTCCAAGTCTGCAACCATATGCTGCTCCATACCGGCGAGTTGCCATTCGCTTGTAAGCATTGCGAGAAGAAATTTTGTCAGCGCGGAAACATGTTGCGTCACATGAAAGTTCACACAACAGCGCAACGTCATCTGTGCACCGAATGTCCTCTTAGCTTTCCAAGAACAGAACAGTTTCAAGAACACATGAAGACAGAACATGGAAAAAGAAAGCTGAAAAAACTTCACTGCCCTAAATGTACAAAGAACTTTATTTCAGCGTCCTGCCTCAATACACACAAGTGCAAGTCCTCTTAGCTTTCCTAGAATAGAACAATTTCAAGAACACATGAAGACAGAACATGGAAAAAGAAAGCTAAAAAAACTTCACTGCCCTAAATGTACAAAGAACTTCATTTCAGCGTCTTGCCTCAATACACACAAGTGCAAAAGCATTGAAATTGTTGCAAAGTAATTTAGTCCGGATTGTCTTTAACAGGTGATTTGCTTACGTAATGCCGGGGTCCGCAAATACTTTTTGGTGCGACCCTAAAAAAATTACTCTAAATTCTCGCGACCCAAGCATCTGGTCTTGATCTGTACTTGGTTTTAATATAAAACAGTGCAGAAAGCGCAAGCCTGATTGCACAGGTGCGCTTAACTTGTTACTTTGTTGTATGCAACAGTTACGTAGTCTTATGTAACAATGCTACAATAATTAGGAGGTCGAAAAAAGTTAATTTCATTAATACTATAGATGCGATGCTTATATTCATGGGAAACTTAAAATATTTCGCGACCCAGACTGGAAGGTCTCGCGACCCAAATTTAGGTCGCGACCCACTGTTTGTGGACCCCTGACGTAATGTGTGTGTTTGTGCACAGAATTTGGTATATTAGTAACCCTAATTGTCAAACGTTTTTTTTATTCTGGTTCAACCTACATACTGTTGGAATCTGAGAAAATACCTACAAAATTGCTTATAATTTATTGCTCCGCAACTTGACGATATGAAGGGCCGTTTCCATACAAAGTTGTGTTTTAATTAGATTTCCTTCATAATGGAAAAAAATTCGTCAAATTTTTCAAAAGTAATGT
This sequence comes from Phallusia mammillata, assembly GCA_003260075.1. Classification (NCBI taxonomy): domain Eukaryota; kingdom Metazoa; phylum Chordata; class Ascidiacea; order Phlebobranchia; family Ascidiidae; genus Phallusia; species Phallusia mammillata. The sequence goes on from QLIY01002039.1 coordinate 1,489, forward strand.
AATGCAAATAAAAACATATAAGGTCCGCAACTGTTGTTAAATCATCGGTCGTTTACGCTTTTCCTTACTACATGAAGCATTTCAATTGTGGTGTTAATTAGATACGCAGCCAGGAAGGGATTGAATACCGCGCACAAGCAGTAACTGACGCAATGTATCATAAACGAAACATTCCAACACTCTTGGTTTTGTATACCATCGGAAACTGGTAATTAAAAATTGGTTCACCTACTTAGTATTTCAGTCTACCAGCAATCTAAAAAAGGGGTCTGTAAAAAGGGGCATTTTGAATACGCGAAGGCACCTTTTTAATATTTCCGCAATGTTTTATTTGTTACGCTTTGAGATTTAAATAAATGCGTAAACGAACGTAATAACTGCGCGACCGGGTCAGTGAAAGCCAAACATTGGCCATCGAGTCACTTGACCGATTACTCCTGACTTAAGAATAAAAGATGGGAAAGGGACGAAGGGTAATAAATAGACATGCGGAGTGTCGTTGAAGCAGCAAACAAAATGAAAACTACATTAAGCAATAAGGTGAAACACAACATGCAATATAGAACATAGATAGTACCAAGAACATAGCAATTGTTACAGAGTACGAAACCCGAAGTGTCATACAACGGTGTAAAACGAAATGCACGAGTCGCTTATTTCGGAACAATCTCGTATATAAGCCCCTTTTACATAGAAGGCAGGGTTGCATACAGTAAAAGCATAGATGACATGAACCACAAAATACACATTGGTATGTACAAGAAAAGTGGCGACTAGTACGCCAGCTGAAACATACTAATCCTTTTGTTTGCGTATTTTTTGCGAAGTTTTGATTGTGGTAGACACATTTTCGCTGTGACTGCAATTACCTCTTTTTTGTGGAAAATTTTTATGACATATTGATTTTATCTCGTTTAACTCATTGGAAGCCGCCTCAACACCGCTTGTTGAAAGCCGCCAGGTTTTTACCCAACATGTTCGTAATAGCTTTCCAATGCAAAAAAAAAACGAATGGCAATCCTTCAAATACTTCCATGTTTTGGAAATACCAATACATAAAAAAGTAGATACAGAAACTCTTTGACACTGCGAACGACATCAGTGCACAAATCTACATGTTAATTTGTATCGCGACCGGATGAAAGAATTCATAAACTTTCTCATGGGTTTCATAAACAAGAAAATATATTAAGTAGAATAATGTAATAGCTGTAATTGTGCAATACGCGTAAAATTAAAATCAGTTCATACGCCAACCTAATTATTTTTTAAAGAAACTAACTACATTGATAGTATTATTACTGCGCATTTGAAATCGTCCTACGTAACTCCTGAAGGAACTCCTGAACAACCGTAGTTAACGGTACCAGAATCTCCACCTATAATTAAAAGGTGGCGTAATGTGGCATGTTATCCATTTTGACAAACAAATCAGGGTCACTATTTGTAAAGGGGGGGGGGCGAATTCGGCAAGACGGGACATGGTTATGGGGCGATTATGTCATCTTCAACGAGTGTTTTTAAGTTTCAAAGATATAAAATTCAACAACTAAATATGGTGTTATGCTAAACATTTGTTTCATATTTGATAGTAAAAAAAAAGACAATGGAAAAAAACGTAAAACAAATTTGGAGATATGGAATGTGTTAAAGTCTGTGACTACCAGCAAATTGCTGCCGAGCGCGCAACAGTTTCCGCTCATGCATAGTGTATTGTTACACGTCTATATGTTGGTGCATGGGTGCTGTTAATATGCCACACATAGCTTTACAACCTGCCCTCAGCTACAAATTAAAATTGTTTGCCAACCTCACATTTCGGTAGTTTTTTAAAATTATGCTATGAATCCTAAACAATGTCTGTTTTCGGAAAATTAGTGTTAGCCTTGGGAGAAAATTTGTTTGTGTTCATTGCATATTGTCCAGCTTTTGGTGTGTAAACCAGAACCAAAACGTTTTTATCAACAACAGTGGTTTTATTGTTTGTCTCTGTTGCTTTTTCATCATGCGAATTCACTGCTCTTACCAGGGCAAGTAAATTGCTGGTGAACAAATTGTCCTTTCGACGTTAGTGCAGATGACACATTTCTGAAGCTAATGGCACAAACATTTTCAAACACTGATCTTGTTCAGTAATTTGTTTTAAATCAACTGCAAATCCAAATAAACTTTACCATAAAGCACTTTTTGTTTGCATCTTTTGACCAAAACAAACACCTCTTAACATAAATGTTTTTAGAAAACATTTCACTCCAGTCAAATTGTCCGGCGTAAAAACTTCCAAAGCAAATCTTTTTTGTTGCAGTGCTATATCTTTTTATTCTAGATTATAAAACATTCCAAATTTGATTTATATGACGAAAAAAATCTCCACATACCTATTTATGTTTTCCAAATGTGCATAATTAGGATTATACCATGTTTGATGTTAGTGTTTTTCTGAATACTTCGTTTTCTTGAATTGAAATGGCATATTTCCAATTATCATAGCAGTAAAGGTGCCTGTAACCCTAAAATATATTCCCAGACATGTTTTTAAAACAAACCAATTCAAGTGGGTTATTTTTGTATTGAAACAACCGCACGAAAATTAAGTGCATTCTGCTTAAATATAAACTATAATGATCAGTTTGTTTTTCAAGTGGTTTTTCATTTTCAATCTTCCACTCTTCGTTATATTTCCCATTTCTTTTAAATCCCAATCTTCTTCCCATCTTTCTCCTTCATCACCGTGACAACAATCAGAATGAGAATAATCAACATCATCAGGCAGATACTCGGGGGGGGGGGAATAGCACTTTTTGAAACGTCGGAATGTTTTGCACTGACATACTGGCTATGACTTTTTTGCTAAAGTTTTACCTTGTTGCAAACAAGTTGGTCATCACTATCAAGTTCAGGGGGGGGGGGGTTGATGTTGATATACTGCGAAAAATTTTCAAAACATTCTTCATGGTTGAGTGCTTCTTTGACTAAGTTTGATTTCAATGACTAAATCTCCAGGAACCAATTTCTGTTTCCCATTAAAACAAAGCAATGAAAACAACCCAAACATTTTCAATTTTTCTCAAAATTAGGATTATACCATGTTTGATGTTAGTGTTTTTCGAAAACGTTTTCTTGAAAGTAACGTAGTGTATTTGTAATTATCATAACAGTGAAGGTGACTGCACCCTTAGATCACTCTCACGATCTTCTTCGCATCTTTCTTCTTCATCAACATGACAACAGTCAGAATGAGAATGATCAACATCATCAGGCATAGACTCGTGATGAGAGAGCCCTCCATCAGTGACCTAATGCCTCGATTGACCTCTAACAAATAGGTGTAAGAGTAATAAAAGTTTACAATGACTCCTAGATTGGACTAAAATTTTACCTATAACCAACTAATACAATTATGTTTTCAAAAGAAATTAAGTTTCTCAGTTATAAGCAAAACTTATGTCTTACCAAGGCAAGTCTTCCCATCTTTCATCAGAAAATATCCTTGAGAACAATAGCAGTAAGCTGTACCTTTGGTGTCGATGCCACACATGTAAGAGCATCCCAATTCCTCCTAAAAAAATTGAAATAAGTAAGAACCAACCAACGATATTCCGACAAGAGCTATTGTGGGGGGGGGGACCTCCATCAGTGACTTGCCTCGGTTGACCCCTAACAAATATGTGCAAGAGTAAAAACTTTAGATGAAAGTTTACAATGACTCATAGATTTGAAAATTTTTAACTATAACAAACTAATACAATTACGTATTCAAAAGAAATTAAGTTTGATCAGTTATAAGCAAAACGTATGTCATACCAAGGCAAGTCTTCCCATCTTTCATCAGGAAATATCCTTGAGAACAATAGCAGTAAGTTACACCAGTCGTGTCGATGCCACACATGTGAGAACATCCCAATTCCTCCTACAAAGCAATTTAAATCAGTTAGACCTAACCAATATATATGTAAAGTAAAAATACAAGTTTACCCTGTTGCAAACAAGTTGGTCATCACTATCAAGTTCAGGTGCAAGGATAAAAGGTCCTGGAGCTATTTTCTTAGTTGCATTTCCAGTTTTATCTGGGATTGATCTTTTCACTGCAATATCAGGTATCGGTTCCGAAGGACAATCCTGATAAAATCAAGTTTAAAGGGGGGGGGGGATTTACAGGTGCAGGCAACGACAAACGCACTAAACAGATGAAAGGAAAATCTGATTCAAGTTACCACTTAGTATGTGCAGCAATGTTAATAAAACATCAAGCCTGGAAACACCCAGGTTAACAAAACTGATAATTTCAGTGAGATTCGAAAAAGGATCCGAAAAAATCATACTCTTTTGCAGTCGTTGTCGTTCGTTTTTTGCAGATATTCATTCTGCACGAAAGCCATATCTCCTGGTCCGAGTTTAGTGCACTAAACCAGTTGAATCCCAAGAAAGATAAATCAATCTTGCGAGAGTCGGGGGGGGGGGGGGGGGGGGGGGGGGGGGGGGGGGGGGGGGGGGGGGGGGGGGGGGGGGGGGGGGGGGGGGGGGGGCCGCATCTAGAGGATCAGGTGCGGCACAACTGTGGAAAATAAGTTGAAGCAGATCTTTCGTCACCCTGAATTACAAGCGCTCACCCTCCGATGACAACAGGATAAACAGTTTTAGTTTCATTCTCTGCGTCCGCCAGAATACAGTCTGTTCCCTAACCATTTCAAGTAATGAAACTGGGTTGGTGGTTCTTATCCCAGGGTATTTAAAGTGTGTTTATGTGACATTGTACCTGCAAAACCAAGTTGGTGTCAGCTTCCACATCGATGTTGACACCAATGTAAACAGGGGATTAATTTGTTATCATTTGTTCAGTTACAATTGTAGTAGAACTGTCCGATGTGTAACGAGCCATTTCCATGGTGAATGATGACGTTGTTTTGCCCAAATCCACGTCAACGTGGCTGCTCAAGAGGACAACGTGGCTGCTCAAGAGGCTCAAGAGGTTTCAAAAACACGTAAGTCAACTCGAAATGATAAGAAACCTCATCGATGTGATTTTTGTGAGAAAGAATTTGCGATCAATGGAAATTTGAAGACACATGTTGGCACATACCAATAAGAAATCTCATCGTGATTTTTGTGAAAAAGGATTTACCCAACGGGGATATTTGAAAACCACATGTTAACACACATCAATGAGAAACACCATCAATGTCATATTTGTGAAAAAAGACTTGCCGAAGGTGGATATTTGAAAACTCACATATTGACACACACCAAAGAAAACCCCCACAGATGTGATGTTTTCGAAAAATCATTTACGCAAAAGAGATTATTGAAGATACACATGTTAACACACATCAACGAGAAACCCCATCAATGTCATATTTGTGAAAAGAGATTTGTCCTTGGTGGATATCTGAAAACTCACATGATGACACACACTAAAGAAAAACCCCATAGGTGTAATGTTTGTGAAAAAAAAGGTTCATCGAAAATAGAGGTTTAAAAAAGGCACATACTGACACACCAATAAGAAACCTCGTTAATGTAAAGTTTGTGAAAACGCTGTACACAAGGCGGACCTTTGGAAACACACATGTCACACACCAATGATAAAACTTAACGGTGTGATGTTCGTTAAATATTATTGTTTTCGTAGGAAATTGCCCAACATCCAAATGGATGTTGAAACATGTTTTAAAAAAAAACAATTAACGCTAAAATATATACTAACCGAAATCCATACGTGCTATTTGTTTATATGTGACCTTTTAATAAACTTATAGATAATTGACTTGTTAAGGGGTTGGTTAATAGTTTACAATTACTGTGCTTGCTAAGAATTTGTAAGTAAAGCGAACTTGGCCCAGCAAAAAGTTAGTAAACTTGCTTTTGTATGTAAACATGTGAAGTGTCCCGAATTTTAACACAAATTAAATAAAAATACACAAGGAACAAAAGTAATATTGGTTCAACATTTAAATGTAATAATGTGGTTTGATCTTATTGTTCTATTTTGGTAAACACTCGAGTGCTCAATAGCCCTCTGGTCACTTGTATTCATTCAACAGTCTAACCGCTTCGTTACAGTGTCCATTCGCTACGCTTGCCACGTGGAATTGCAAAGGCTCTTTTTGCGGTTGCCCGGTTACAACCCGCTACGTGGACAGAAGTCCGATATTCGGGGGGGGGGGGGGGGGGGGGGGGGGGTTATGCTTTAACAAGCGATATTTAAAAACGTAATGTATTACTGCTGTTGTGGATTTGCTCAGTTTAGAATCAAATAAACAAAACCAACCAAGTTCTGCAGTGTCATTCGGTCCAAGTCGTGAACACGCAAGGGGTGGCCTTAATACTTTTTAAGCCGTGTTTTACAATCAAGCTAATAAGAAAGTTCAAAATCAAGTGTAACTAAACGTTAAAAGTGTTAGGGTTGATCCCAGTAATGGATGTAAAGTCATCTTATCTGATCAATTAATGAATGTCCTTCTGGTGAACGGGGATATGTACAGTAAACATTGGCGTGCGTCTGATATGGCTTTTGACCACTGAGTGTTTATAAATCAAGCCCCTGATATGTTTCTGTTGTGGGGCAAATCCCACCGCACGAGGTTTTCTGTAAGTTGTGCTTTGTTGCTTTATAAGAAGTTATACGCGAATTTATTTGCAATGTATATAAAACTCACTGAATTGGCATTTTATTTTGTGATACAACTGCGCAAGCAATTGTATTTAATTAGTATTATGCTGTCACTTGTTTAATAAACCATCAAGTGCAAATCTGTTTACATTGAAGAGATTTTTTGTTTATATTGAAGAGATTTTATAAAACGCCGAAAAATCACGGGTTATCGAGTCAAGTGAACTAACATTTAAATGATATTTGTGGCCATGTTTTGCCGTAGAATGTCAGCAACCATTCGGACCGCGAAGGCATAGTTTTATTATAGAATTATATTTAAGAAAATTAAAGCTCAAAAGTATTTCTGCAACAATAAGTAGGATTAATTCTACCTAGTTTGACAGGATGCGCGAATCAGTGAAAGCCAGATTTTTACGTCACAGACAAGACTAAAAGTACCAATGTCTTTGTCAATGTGGGCGAACAAATGTCATTCTTGTGGCGAGACTTGATATCTAACTCTAAAGAAGATTGTGACTTTTGTTGATGTCACATAAGTGCTTCGCGGATCACAGTTATGGAACAGTTGCGAGGGCTTGTAGGCTATGTGGCCCTCGAGTTTCATTTTTGTTTTCATGGGGTCTGCTGTAGAAAAAGTTTGGTGACCTCTCTTTTGGAAAGCAGACCTCACATAGATATTGTTCCGCATGGTAGCACTTGAGCTGCAACAACTTAAATCATACAGAAAATATTTCGTTTTCGAATATTTGTTTTACATTTTTTGCATAGTTTTTTTTTTTATGACTGACATGTTTTCAATTATTTGAACAAAGCGTTTCGAAGTAGTAACTCAACAGGTTGTTATGTGACGTCATACAAGTTGGTTTAAGTCAAACTGACATGAAATACAACGACGCAAATATAATGACGCCACGAATTCACGACGAAATTCGGTAATATTTGAAATGCAATAGTCGATAGCAAATACATTCGTGATTTCAACAAAACACTACAATATTGTTAAAAAGTTAAAAAGTAAAGCTTGATATTGTTACATGAAAAATGTGTTAAAGGGATATCTAAAAGATTCTTCTTAATTCAAGTGGGAAGCTGCAAAACAAAGTAAATATAACTTTTTGAAAGGCCAGACATGAAAACGTTGGAAGATTTTTATAAAAAGCGCAGAACACACCGGCTTTACTAGTCCAATATAGCAAACGATTTACATGTTGATTGCTACAGATAAATTGAGTTTTTATGCTCTAAAACATGAACAAACTGAGATAAAATTAAACGTTTTTCACAAACCAACTTGGAGTTGCAGTCGGAAACAGCTTGCATAGTTTTGATTTGTTCAGGTAGGCGAAGCAAAAATGACAAGCAAACATCATACATATATTTGTGGCCACGATCTTTAACGGGATAAAGTAGGTCGCTTCAATGACAGTACGAAGCATTGCGTGACAGTTATAACAAATTGCTGTTACGTCAAGGGCGTGTGAACAAACAGCGGTTAGAGGGCACGACCGTTAACGCGATAGAATCAGTCGCTCTTAATATACCTTATTGCAGTGGTTCTTAACCTTTTTATAACGGCCGAACCCCTACGATATTCTTCAGCCTTTGGTCGAACCCCAAAGTTACATCCTAGATTTTTAACCCATTTTGTTTTGTGGGTCATAATTAGTTTTTGTTCAAACGTAGTGGCAACAGTTAATGTTTGTCATTTTCTTAATTTCTGACATCATAACTTAATACAAGCAACTTGTTTCATGATTGCTTTAATTCCGGCAATTTTTAGTTTTTACCAAAATGAAGCATTGTATTTTTAGCATCTGTACACAAACATGAAAAAGATGAAGTAATAAGATTATGCTGCCAACAAAATTTCGTTGTTTTTCTGCTTACGAACAACGCGAACAATGCTCTTTGTTACGTCAAAAAAAGAAAATAAAACCTTAGTGCAAGGTTGCACAACCATTTTGCTAGGACGGCCGCATAGCGGATTCTTATTTCACCAACGGCGGCCATTTACCTGCTTATTTTTGTTTTAAAATACTTGGTTTATATCATGTATTTACCATCTAATAGCGCCCAAAAAGTCCAGATTATTTTTCTAGCTCGATGCATAGATTGAGCTGCACAGCGAGATCAGTCTCAAGTGTTTATGATGATATAATCTATATTGTGATGCTTGTGGTACCTGTTTTGTTCGCATTGTTGGCATACAATAGGCGCACAAAAAGTCTGACACATATGGTTATTAGCCTGGTAATACTCTTTTTAGTACCACAAAAACTGTTTAGATCAGTTTAAAACGCCCCTGCCTAAGTTTAACTATCCAGTGTTTTGATATTGAGCGAATACAAATTGCCGTTTTTAGCGACTATAGACCCTAAAGTTTGACAAAAACGAGTATTTGTATTGTACTTCAAAAAGACCTTCGTCGAACCCCGGTTAAGAATCACTGCCTTATTGGCTCTCCAACGTAAACGAACTGGGATAAAATTAAAAAAATTGGAATTGCAATGAGACATAGCTTGCAAAGTTTCAGTCTGTTCATGTAAGCGAAACGGAAATGGCAATTTCAGTACGATGCATTGCGTGACATTTATAACAATTGGCTGTTACGTCAAGGGCGTGGGAACAAACAGCGGTTAGTGAACGAGAAAATGTTGTAGCCAGTGGATCTCATAAAACCCTGCCTTTTATAGCCCGTCAAGGATTATACGCACTACAAATTTTCGTGAACTTTTACAAAATATATGCATTGATTTACAACAATCCGGTTTTAAATAAGCATTCAGTTAATTATTATTTGACATGTTTTTACTTATGTTTTCAACTGGTAGGCCTCGAGCCGCTGCTGATCTTAAGCCACACCTAAGCATTAAAAAGGTTGGTGACCCCTACCATATTGTCTTTAAAACACGAACGAACTAAGATACCATTGAACGTTTTTCACTATCCAACTTGGAATTGCAGTCCAGACATCGCTTGCAAAGTTTCAGTTTGTTCAGCTTTGTGAAACGGATGTGAAAAGCGAACACCATACATATTTTCGAGGCCACGACCGTTAACACGATACAATCAGGTCGCTCATAATTATGAAATTATAATATACCTCATTGGCTCCACAACGCAAACGAACTGAGATAAAAGTAAACAGTTTTCATGGGCCGATTTGGAATTGCAGTCAGACAGAGCTTGCAAAGTTTCAGTTTGTTCATGTTAGCTAAACGAAAATGACAAGCGAACATAATACTTATTTTCGTGGGCACGACCGTTAACGCGATAGAATCAGCCGCTCTTAATATACCTCATTGTAGGGTTGCGTCAGGATTTTCCCTGACATGTCAGGGAATTTAGTGTTTAAATCTGTGCCAGGGAGAAATGTTAAAATGTACTTAAAAGTCAGGAATTTGAGAAATTTTTGTTTATATACTATGAAATCAATGCACCAACAGAGAAAGTTTCTAGTGAATTACAACCGCGTCTATACCACGAAACGTAAAAAGGTAAACTGGCGGCGCGCAGGTTAACGCACAAGGTTACTTTTTCGTTTTGCAATGTGTGTGCGCGCGTAACAATACCTGTTCGTTGCTAGTTGTCTGGCGACACCTTTTATATGTGCTTATTGTTTCAAGGATAGTAAGAGTAGTGAGCTTAGCCTAAAAACTAAACAGAATCCTTCGCAGAAAGTTAATTGACAAGGATCGGAGTAAGTATAACGTTTTCTCATGTCGCCGTGCGTGTGACTTAAGGTTAACGCAGCGGTTCTCAAACTGGGGTCCGTGCGGCAATTTTGCGGGAACCGCGAAAAGGTGGAAGTAATTATATATTTTTATTTGGCGGTCAGTTTATGCCACTGAATAAGTTCAAATCAGAGTGAAAGTGAGAATCGACCGTCTCCATTGCTAAACAATAGGCTTTAATGCCAACTAACAAAAATGCAATTGTTCGCGCAAAATTGTAATGTTTTTGTCTTGTCTATGATGTCAGATTTGGATCATTGTTATGCGCAATTTTGCATAACTAGCTAAAATCCTGCAATCAACTTTCGTTTTTCTGAAATATACATTCAAGCTTAAGGACCGCGAGCCCTCGAAATAATGGCAATTGGACCGTTTAGAAAAAAATAATGAAAAAGTTTGAGAACCACTGGGTTAATGCGACTGAGGTAAATTTTGTCAGGGATTGTATCTCATAAAATATGGCAACCCTACCTTATTGGCTCTACAACGCAAACGAACTGAGATAAAATTAAACGGTTTTTACGTTTCAATTTGGAATTGCAATGAGACATAGCTTGCAAAGTTTCAGTTTGTGGGGGGGGGGTGTTGAAGCCAGTGGATCTTATAAAACCCTGCCTTTCATAGAGGATTATACGCACTATAAATTTTCGTGAACTTTTACAAAATATATGCATTGATTTACAACAATCGGGGGGGGGGTCACTGCCTTATTGGCTCTCCAACGTAAACGAACTGGGATAAAATTAAAAAAATTGGAATTGCAATGAGACATAGCTTGCAAAGTTTCAGTCTGTTCATGTAAGCGAAACGGAAATGGCAATTTCAGTACGATGCATTGCGTGACATTTATAACAATTGGCTGTTACGTCAAGGGCGTGGGAACAAACAGCGGTTAGTGAACGAAAAAATGTTGTAGCCAGTGGATCTCATAAAACCCTGCCTTTTATAGCCCGTCAAGGATTATACGCACTACAAATTTTCGTGAACTTTTACAAAATATATGCATTGATTTACAACAATCCGGTTTTAAATAAGCATTCAGTTAATTATTATTTGACATGTTTTTACTTATGTTTTCAACTGGTAGGCCTCGAGCCGCTGCTGATCTTAAGCCACACCTAAGCATTAAAAAGGTTGGTGACCCCTACCATATTGTCTTTAAAACACGAACGAACTAAGATACCATTGAACGTTTTTCACTATCCAACTTGGAATTGCAGTCAGACATCGCTTGCAGGGGGGGGGGACTGCTGATCTTAAGCAAGACCTAAGCATCAAAAAGGTTGGTGACCGCTACCTTATTGGCTTTGAAACACGAACGAACTAAGATACCATTAAACGTTTTTCACTATCCAACTTGGAATCGCTTGCAAAGTTTCAGTTTGTTCAGCTTTGTGAAACGGATGTGAAAAGCGAACACCATACATATTTTCGAGGCCACGACCGTTAACACGATACAATCAGGTCGCTCATAATTATGATATTATAATATACCTCATTGGCTCTACAACGCAAACGAACTGAGATAAAAGTAAACAGTTTTCATGGGCCGATTTGGAATTGCAGTCAGACAGAGCTTGCAAAGTTTCAGTTTGTTGGGGGGGGGGCAAGCGAACATAATACTTATTTTCGTGGGTACGACCGTTAACGCGATAGAATCAGCCGCTCTTAATATACCTCATTGTAGGGTTGCGTCAGGATTTTCCCTGACATGTCAGGGAATTTAGTGTTTAAATCTGGGGGGGGGGCGACACGACCTTTAACACGATACAATCAGGTCGCTCATAATATACCTTATTGGCTCTAGAACGCAAACGAACTGAGATAAAAGTAAACGGTTTTCATGGGCCAATTTGGAATTGCAGTCAGACAGAGCTTGCAAAGTTTCAGTTTGTTCATGTTAGCTAAACGAAAATGAAAAGCGAACATAATACTTATTATCGAGCGCACGACCGTTATCGCGATAGAATCAGTCGCTCTTAATATACCTTATTTGCTCTACAACGCAAACGAACTGAGATAAAATTAAACGTTTTTTACGATTCAATTTGGAATTGCAATGAGACATAGCTTGCAAAGTTTCAGTTTGTTCATGTAAGCGAAACGGAAATGGCAAACGCACATCATACTTAGTTTCGTGGACACGACCGTTAACGCGATAGGACCCTTCAGTACGAAGCATTGCGTGATATTTATAACAATTGGCTGTTACATCAAGTGCGTGTGAACAAACAGCGGTTAGTGAACGAGAAAACGTTTTAGCAAGTGGATCTCATAAAACCCTGCCTTTCATAGAGGATTGTACGCACTATATAAATTTTTGTGAACTTTTACAAAATATATGCATTGATTTACCATAATCTAATTTTAAATAAGCAATCAGTTAAGTATTTGACATGTTTTTACTCATGTTTTCAACTGGTAGGCCTCGAGCCACTGCTGATCATAAGCCAGACCTAACATTAAAAAGGTTGGTGACCCCTACCTTATTGTATTTAAAACACGAACGAACTAAGATACCATTGAACGTTTTTCAGTATCCAACTTGGAATTGCAGTCAGACATCGCTTGCAAAGTTTCAGTTTGGGGGGGGGGGAGAAATTTTTGTTTATATACTGTGAAATCAATGCACCAACAGAGAAAGTTTCTAGTGAATTACAACCGCGTCTATACCACGAAACGTAAAAAGGTAAACTGGCGGCGCGCAGGTTAACGCACAAGGTTACTTTTTCGTTTTGCAATGTGTGTGCGCGCGTAACAATACCTGTTCGTTGCTAGTTGTCTGGCGACACCTTATATATGTGCTTATTGTTTCAAGGATAGTAAGAGTAGTGAGCTTAGCCTAAAAACTAAACAGAATCCTTCGCAGAAAGTTAATTGACAAGGATCGGAGTAAGTATAACGTTTTCTCATGTCGCCGTGCGTGTGACTTAAGGTTAACGCAGCGGTTCTCAAACTGGGGTCCGTGCGGCAATTTTGCGGGAACCGCGAAAAGGTGGAAGTAATTATATATTTTTATTTGGCGGTCAGTTTATGCCACTGAATAAGTTCAAATCAGAGTGAAAGTGAGAATCGACCGTCTCCATTGGCAAACAATAGGCTTTAATGCCAACTAACAAAAATGCAATTGTTCGCGCAAAATTGTAATGTTTTTGTCTTGTCTATGATGTCAGATTTGGATCATTGTTATGCGCAATTTTGCATAACTAGCTAAAATCCTGCAATCAACTTTCGTTTTTCTGAAATATACATTCAAGCTTAAGGACCGCGAGCCCTCGAAATAATGGCAATTGGACCGTTTAGAAAAAAATAATGAAAAAGTTTGAGAACCACTGGGTTAATGCGACTGAGGTAAATTTTGTCAGGGATTGTATCTCATAAAATATGGCAACCCTACCTTATTGGCTCTACAACGCAAACGAACTGAGATAAAATTAAACGGTTTTTACGATTCAATTTGGAATTGCAATGAGACATAGCTTGCAAAGTTTCAGTTTGTTCATGTAAGCGAAACGGAAATGGCAAACGCACATCATACTTAGTTTCGTGGACACGACCGTTAACGCGATAGGACCCTTCAGTACGAAGCATTGCGTGATATTTATAACAATTGGCTGTTACGTCAAGTGCGTGTGAACAAACAGCGGTTAGTGAACGAGAAAACGTTTTAGCAAGTGGATCTCATAAAACCCTGCCTTTCATAGAGGATTGTACGCACTATATAAATTTTTGTGAACTTTTACAAAATATATGCATTGATTTACCATAATCTAATTTTAAATAAGCAATCAGTTAAGTATTTGACATGTTTTTACTCATGTTTTCAACTGGTAGGCCTCGAGCCACTGCTGATCATAAGCAAGACCTAACATTAAAAAGGTTGGTGACCCCTACCTTATTGTATTTAAAACACGAACGAACTAAGATACCATTGAACGTTTTTCAGTATCCAACTTGGAATTGCAGTCAGACATCGCTTGCAAAGTTTCAGTTTGTTCAGCTTTGTGAAACGGATGTGAAAAGCGAACACCATACATATTTTCGAGGCCACGACCGTTAACACGATACAATCAGGTTGTTCTAATACCTTATTGGCTCTACCACGCAAACGAACGGAGATAAAAGTAAACGGTTTTCATGGGCCAATTTGGAATTGCAGCCAGACAGAGCTTGCAAAGTTTTAGTTTGTTCATGTTAGCTAAACGAAAATGGCAATTTCAGTACGAAGCATTGCATGACAATTATAACAATTGGCTGTTACGTCAAGGGCGTGTGAACAAACAGCGGTTAGTGAACGAGAAAATGTTTTAGCCAGTGGATCTCATAAAACCCTGCCTTTCATAGAGGATTGTACGCACTATAAATTTTCGTGAACTATTACAAAATATATGCATTGATTTACAGCAATCCGGTTTTAAATAAGCATTCAGTTAACTATTATTTGACATGTTTTTACTTATGTTTTCAACTGGTAGGCCTCGAGCCACTGCTGATCTTACGCAAGACCTAAGCATCAAAAAGGTTGGTGACCCCTACCTTATTGGCTTTGAAACACGAACGAACTAAGATACCATTAAACGTTTTTCACTATCCAACTTGGAATTGCAGTCAGACATCGCTTGCAAAGTTTCAGTTTGTTCAGCTTTGTGAAACGGATGTGAAAAGCGAACACCATACATATTTTCGAGGCCACGACCGTTAACACGATACAATCAGGTTGTTCTAATACCTTATTGGCTCTACCACGCAAACGAACGGAGATAAAAGTAAACGGTTTTCATGGGCCAATTTGGAATTGCAGCCAGACAGAGCTTGCAAAGTTTTAGTTTGTTCATGTTAGCTAAACGAAAATGGCAATTTCAGTACGAAGCATTGCATGACAATTATAACAATTGGCTGTTACGTCAAGGGCGTGTGAACAAACAGCGGTTAGTAAACGAGAAAATGTTGTAGCCAGT
Organism: Phallusia mammillata; assembly: GCA_003260075.1. Lineage (NCBI taxonomy): Eukaryota > Metazoa > Chordata > Ascidiacea > Phlebobranchia > Ascidiidae > Phallusia > Phallusia mammillata. The sequence goes on from QLIY01002039.1 coordinate 16,794, forward strand.
GGATCTCATAAAACCCTGTCTTTTATAGCCCGTCAAGGATTGTACGCACTATATAAATTTTCATCAACTATTACAAAATATATGCATTGATTTACCGAATGTAATTTTAAATAAGCATTCANAGCGAAACGGAAATGGCAAACGCACATCATACTTATTTTCGTGGACACGACCGTTAACGCGATAAAGTAGGACCCTTCAGTACGAAACATTGCGTGACAATTATAACAATTGGCTGTTACGTCAAGGGCGTGTAAACGTTTTTCACTATCGTCGATGCCGTTAGGAAAACTGAATAGCGTAATTTGGTTTTAAAAACAACTTTCCTAATAATTTTTGGTTCGAAATCGAATTTGTAAACGAAATTGGTTTTGAAATCAAATTTGGAAACGAACTTTTGTTTTGAAATTAATGTTGTAAACCAGATTTGTTTTGAAAATGTTTCTTTAATATTTTGAAATCAAATTTACAAAAGAAAGTTTTTTGGAAATCGAATTTGTAAACGAAACGTGTTTTCAAATCTAATGTGTAAACAAAATTTGTTTTGAACTCAAATTTGTAACTTACACTATTAGTAGTGATATATTTCAAATTTATGTAAGCAGGACCCTAATTGGCAGATTTATTTTTGAAAAAAATATGTTTTCATACCTAATTATGAAGTTTCAAAACAAAAATTCGTTAAATTTAACGAATTTGAAAACAAAATTTGTTACCAATAGCGAAAATGCGTAGGGCACCGTTCCCTGTATAATACATGTCAAATTCAACCCGCTAATTTACAAAACATAAATAACTATTTGGTGGTTTTGCAATTAATGCATACGTATACAGAGTGTAACGCTAATTGGCCTTTGTCATTCGATTTCTGAAAACAAGCCGGATTAGACCGGTATGTAAGATCTACGCATAACGTGTCGTTTCCGTTTTTTTGAAAGCGGTTATGCCCTGTTTCCGCTTTTAAAGACCGCCTCTCATTTTTGATGTTTTGATCAGAATTGTGTCTAGGTTTATTTATATCAGATTTTTTGAACAGGTTTAAAATTGGAGACCAGTTCTCACGTGTGTCGATGGATCTTGAGTTACAATCAATACCTGAAATTATTAATTTATACGCAAAGTTTTTATGTCACAAACAAGATGAAAACGATAATAAAATTGTGGGCGAACAATCGCCTTCTTTGTTACTTGAAAATGGAGTGAAGGATGTTTTTGTTTATTTCATGAAGGTCGACAGCGTGAAAATTTTGCAGCATTTTTAAAGCGGTCATGCCCTGTGTCCGCTTTTAAAGACCGCCTCTCATTTTTGATGTTTTGATCAGATTTAAACGATATTTTGTATGCTTTTACTGAATGTATTTTAGGGTTTTCGTTTACCTAAAACCGATTGCCATTTGGAGCCTGTAGATGTTACATGGGTCGACAGCGCAAAAATTCTTTTTCAAGCGATCATGCCCTGTGTTCGCTTATGATTTCCGCCTCTCATTATCGATGTTTTGATCAGATTTAAACGATATTTTGTATGCGTTTACGAGGTGTATTTTATAATTGACATGTGAAAAACGTTTGCATACACCTCAAGCCGTTCGTGATCTCAAACACGTCAAAGTTTGTACTGATAAAAATAATAAAACAAAAAATAAATAAACCAGTTATCATGTGAAAGACGAGGTACAACATGCCATCATAAGATTACTGGTAAAAAAAGGTTTTTCATTCATATTTGATAATGATGAATCACTTTTATTGTCGGATTCTGATCAGTTATTTCCTTCTTACGCCTATAAAAAACGTGAAATTTGCTTTCTCTCAGTTATGCGGTTGATGCAGATTGCACGTGGATATGGTTAAATTTAGAGTCGCGTTGTTGAAAAGGCTCTGCATATTATTATTATAAAATTGCCTTGGTAGCTAGGTGCTAAATGTCATTTAGAGGGGGGGGGGGGGGGGGGGGGGGGGGGGGGGGGGGGGGGGGGGGGGGGGGGGGGGGGGGGGGGGGGGGGGGGGGGGGGGGGGGGGGGGGTTGATAATTTTATGTGGTTTAAGTATATTTCATTTTTAGCCATCCATGTACAACACCGTACCTAAAAACATGTCACTAACATTAGGTTCGTTCTGGACGTTGTGTAGAATAGATGCGTCTCGAGAATTGTGCGAATTCGGAAAATAGTCAGGTGAGAAAGCGCGTAATATCAATATTTAGTAAGTCAGAGGAGTTACCGAACAAATGTACTGAAATTTTGGATTGACTTTTTAAACTTAATATCGATTTATTGATTAATGCAGTGCATTCCATTATCTCTTAAATGTTGGGTATTTGGATCAGTTTACAGCAACAGCCATCAACAATAAAAACCCGACTTTGAATGCAGCAGGGCGTGGCTTGCCGAGGGGGGGGGGGGGGGGGGGGGGGGGGGGGGGGGGGGGGGGGGGGGTTAAACATGTTACCTTTCCGGGGTGTTTTTATGAGTGCACGGCTTTCTTCAACCCATCGTTCTCTCGCTTGCATACGGATAAATATTTTTCTCAAATATAGATAAAAGGCTTGGCGGCTGCGAGCATAGTAATAACGGAGTTAAGACACAAAATGTCTCTATCCAAAAGGCAAAGATCCATACAACTTTAAGCGGGCCATACAAAATTGACTATACAACTTTAAGCGGAAAAACCTGTGAATTGAAATTCATTTTTGGTCAATACAAAATATACTTATAGGCAGTGCACGTTGCAAAATTGCGAGGCAAAGATAGCATTGTTGGTGCAATGAAAATTGGGGTCTGTTGACGCCCTTCCTTGGCGGCGACACCGGGCAAACACGTCAGGTGTAAAACTTCCTTCTATCTTTGAATGCTTCCAGTGCTTTACGAGTCTTGGCAAACAAACACCATTCGAATAACACAGTACCTTTAAGCTTACATTGTGTAATGCTGTGCTTGAGCTTCGTTCCTTAGGAAATACTAACGTCATCTCAAAATCGCAATTTATTGCATGAAAGTCGATGGAAAATCACTGTGAGCTAATTGGTCGAGCTTTGGTGAGTGTATCTGTAAAGTGGGTTTTAAAACAGTATTATAGAGCAAGAGCAAGACAATAAGTTTACAGCAAAAATCCAAAAATGCAACCACACAACAACTCAAATGACAGGAATCAAACAACAATTTGAAAGAAAGCTAACATAAACGACAGCAATAACACAAAAAACCTAAACGAAAGCAACAAAACTATAAAAAGGAAACTAAAGTACAAAAAATTAAAACAATGCAAAGACACGAATACTCAAATGAAAGTAGAAACTAAAAATCATGTAGCAACACAAAAACTGTATGCCATCAACTATACATATCCCAAATGAGAGAAACAATACTAAAACTCGAAAGGAAGGAATAACAGAAAACTAAAAAAAAAACAGCAACAACACCAAAGGTAGTAAAAACACAATTTACAGCAACATAACACAATTTTAGAAGACAGCAATTACACGAACTCAAATGACAGCCAAAACCTATAGACAGCAATACACAAAAAAATCAAAAATATAATTTTGACCACAAAGAAACAACAATACGAAAGTGAAAACAGTAGCATATTTTTAATATTTTTATGTAAGCTAAGCGTATTACTTGTTTTCATATCAAAATCAATTTGTTGCAATCGTTGAAAAAATTAGGAAAAAAATTGAGAAAAATTTAAGAGTTTAGTTCGTGTCATTTCATCGCTACATTTTGGCTGGACTGGTGCCTTTGTGAAAGTTTAAATCTTTACAAATAGTGTACTTTAAAATGGAGGTATTTTTTTTGTCTTCACATAAATTTCAACTCAGTTTACAACATATCAGGTGTATGTCGTTATGTAGCAGCAATATTGCTTTTACAGATTCGGGTTTATTGCTCTGTAACACAACCATGTGTGCTTATGCCGATTAAGATTCGTACTGGTTATACCAATCACATGTAGACCAAATTTACGTAAATGTGAATACCACTGGTCGTAAGTATATTCATTTTTCGGCCGTTTGCTAAAAATGTGAAGATTCATTATGACTTGCAGCCTAGTATAGTTTACCCATGCAAGAATGACATTTCATTCCAAGATCAAAACAAATCAACCACTTTGTATAGGCATCTTGTTAAAATTCCATAAACTGACCAGCAAGGCCAAGCCTCACACATGGGTTTGTCACATTAAAAATGTCTTGCTTATTTCCGAACCACCCGAACTTTTCGATATATCATCACCTTTACAACGACCTTAGTGTCGCACACATTCGGCGTGAGCATTCGCGAATTTAAGCTTGGAAACGTAAACGGTTTAAAAAAGATCAACTGATATAAGTTAACCCACAAAGTTGGAACAGCCCACTAACGAACTGATTTGTTATAATCTGAAGCCCTACGAAATCTAAAACTTCGCAATTGTTTGTTACAACAAATACAGATAAACATACGTTGCATGTGATGAATAGCAGAAATGACAAAATATACATTAAAAATATCCGTAACCCGACATAAATTGACAGTTTAGCTGCTTTCAACAAACTAAGTTTTAATTAATTATGTGTTATTTTCAGCAGTTTAGGTAACTTTGTGTCGTGGTTAATAGCCTATAACTGAAACATCAACAAGAATAACATCACTGTCAACAGATAGGTGAGTAACTTATTGAACATTGGAACAGCATTTTGTAATCCTGTTATAGAAATCGGTGATTTGAGTGACCAGTGAACAGATATCTTGTTCACAACATCTGCTAATTTTTCTTTTTTTTTCTTTAGAAATCGCTTCATGATGTTTGTTGTTGCAATATCGATATGGTTCATCGCACCCGCATGCATTACGGGTAAGTTTACATAAATCAACGTAATCTCAAAGACAACTTCTACTTGATCCGTTCAATCAAATGTTTCATTGGGTAACAAAATTATCCCAACATCATGGTAGTGTTAGTCTCTTAAAATGCGTATTTTAAAACTTGGCTTTTATATGGATTAATGCACATATACTAAGTGAATATTGTGGTAATATTCCTTATAATACCATCAAAAATAATATGTTCATATATTCCTCATGCTCTCATAGAACGCTATCCTCTAAAAGTTTATTTGATGTACTATCGAAACATTTGTTACAGTGTCACACGACAGCAAAAAATTGCCATTAAAAACATTAAAAAACAATATCATTGTTTTAAATATCAAACAGATAAACGTTGTAGAAGAGTGAATTGTTTAATACAAAACCGCATCCCAAACCAAATAGCCCTAACCTTCAGTATTTTTACAGAAATATATTTTCAAATAGACGCAATTGCTCTTTGTGCTACCTATAGTGTTAAGCAAATTATCGGCTCTCTTGGGGTATGGTGCCAGTGCATTTTGCTTGTCACGCACACGATTTATTTACTTTACAACAATATAACCATTTCTTCGCAACGTGCGGACATATTATATGAAAACGGTTTTAACGGTTTACATGGAATTCAAACTAGTCAATCAAATGCTTGCTTACCAGTAACATTCGCATATTTTTTTATTTTTTCGTAAAATTTGGTAACTGGTTTACTGATTGTCGCTGTGATGTAATACAACGTCAACAATCCGCTATCATGTTTGTGTTTGTTACAGGGTACGAATGCGAAGCATTTGGGGAAACTATACTTACCAGTTGGTTTTGCAATGACGTGCCGGACTGCTTTGACGAAAGTGATGAGAAGCTAGTCACATTTTCCACCTACCCTGAAAACTTAACATCAACCTACATCAGGTAAACGGTACTTTAAACTTTGAATTTTCAAAAATACAATTTACAAGTGCGACAAAAACTTGAAAAGTAAACCAACAGCAACAGTTTTAAATGATATTAGTAAACTGAAATATGTTTGTAAATTGTAACTAAATCTTGTTATTATCTTCACATCATATGATTTAAATAATTGCTCTTTGAACCTGCGATAATGGGGTTGTTCATCCACTAGGTGCCGCCACCTTCCATATGGAGACCTCGGCGCGTCTTTTTTACGTTCAATTCAAAATATTTTCTCCGTAGTGAAGTAATGGTGTAGAATTTTTCAACTATTTTGGAAAACTGCAAAAAGAAATGCAAAAAATAGGTTGGAAAAGGAGTTATTGTGTGAGGCATATGCGCATGTCCTGGCAGTTACTTGAGTGGGGGATATTTTGAAACAAGTTTTTGATGGTATTAAGTGTGACAACGGGCGATATTTTCTCTTGTTAGTTTGAAATATATTTGCATTAGTAAAACTGATAGTTGGTTTAGATCAGGGGTTCCCAACCTTTTTTGCTGCTCGTACCCCTTTGTCAGTTTAGAGCAGTGGTTCTTAACGTTTTTTCTGTTGTTATCCACAAAATGTTTTGATGGATATCAATTACCCCTTTTTAGAAAAACATCACCTAATATAGCTTACTGGACTATACCGTCAATTGTATACGAAACAGATATTTACGCGAGACTCTTTCTAGTTTTATGACATCACAAATAGCATGGCTATGAGTGAAACATTGAGACTTTTAGAGTAGAAGCGCATGACAACGTTTGCCATCGAAGTTACTTCTTCTTTATTTTGAAAATGTGGCAGGACGCCGAGAAATCTATTAAGATTGACTTTTTATTGAATTATTTTGAATAAATTTTATACCCTCATTACAAAATGTNTTATCAGTCTTAATTCCAGTTACGCAAAACAAAATGGTAGTAACAGTTCATTTAATATGAAAACAATGCAGTACCCGTTTTGCCTCGCCTTCCCCTACTTTCGTTAGTTCTAGAGGTGGTTAATAGACCGTTTGTAGCAGATTTGCAGCAAAACTACATTGAATGCCCCTTTATCTGTGCATTTTTTCCCTAACTTTGTGCTTTGTTGTTCAATGCTGGCAGCAAGTAAAAACAACATTGTTATGTAACAATGAGGCTTCTTGCTAATAACAACAATTGTTTGGAGATAATTGTTTTTTTAAAGCAAAGAACGTGCTGTGAAATCTGTTTGAAAAGCTGCTGTTTGGCCCAAGCATCTTCGTACCCCTTGATGTTCAATCTCGTACCCCTTAGAGTACCCCCAGTTGGGAACCCCTGGTTTAGATGATTTATCTGAATTTTATCCGATCCATGTTTTTTTTTTATTTGATCCATGTTTTTCAGTTGTACTAGTGAATAAGTGATTAGGTATAGGCAGTGGCGGCTCGTGCCTAAAATTTGTGGGGGTGCTGCTCCAAAT
>QLIY01002041.1:0-15772 GCA_003260075.1 Phallusia mammillata
GAAATAACAAACATCTGATGGAAGGCGATTCCGTCTCTGTGAAGATGGACACGCTGGATGAAGCAGTCGTGCCAAACTCACTCACAGCGTGGGACAGAATGTCAGCGACCACTTAGTTGATTGTCGTGTTGTCGAAAATTCCTTGTGGTCTCGGAGTCAGATATGGACTGGAATAAACACTGGTCTCGGTTGTCGTTATAAGACGTCCCTCGTCCCAGTCGGATATTTTGTGCAGACCGCTTGCTACTAAGTAAAAATGGCAACTTGTGGATTAACGTCATATCTATGAAAATTTCAAAGCCTTGCACGTTCTAACCGGGAACAACTGGCCGCTTGGTGGCGCGATGCGCTGTCAGTTGTCCAAAGAAGAGGGGTTTTGGGTGCTTAGTTAAGTCACTCAAAAAAAGTAAAGTTTACTATGAACGCTAATCGTTTTTGACGTGAGATCTAACGACGGTTCAGGTTGATCGTGACAACAACCGACAACTAGTACTACTTTGGCAAAATACGAAACAATAGGTTGTCTCAGGGGTCTCCAACACGTGGCATGCGACTTATTTGAAAATGAAACGCAAGCTAAAACCAGAGTTTGTCCCCCAATCAATGTTAGGTATTATATTAACAAAATTTTAAAAAATGCCATTAATACGACAAACCACATTCAATTCAGTATGTAAAGCATCTTAGTATGTGAAGCAGTAGTATAAACCAGAGGTAAACCAGACTCAACTTCCTTCAGATGAAGTTGTGTATAAATTTGGTAATGATGCGCGAGGGCCAAATAAATTTTAAAACCGAAAACTTGTGGTATTTCTGCCGTCTTATTTGAAATTTAGATGGCGCGAATTGCAAATTGCAAAAAAATAAATAAGAGCCATTTGCATAGAGCAATACTGCTTGCTTCCGTTAGAGATAACAAAGGGCAAAGGTTTGCGGGCGACTATGTATGTTTAATACTCTCGGTGTTGTAACAGCTGATGGTAATTCTGCGAAACTAGATGAAAGCAATCCTACATGTTTATGCGGCAATACTTTGCATGGAGTTAATTACGTTTCAATATTTATGTCAAGCGTTATTTTATACATTTAATCGGAAATGCTCGAAAGAGACCACTAAATAAAACGATCGTTTGTACAGAGTGGAACACAAAAATTGGCACAGCACCGTATATGAGTTGGACACCCCTAGGTGATCAGGTTTGAATAGTGGCGTATAACCGACAAGTGTTTTTGTTATCGTAAAATACACACCCTTAAAACGTCCGACAATTACCACTTTTTCGAATCTACCAATGTGACGTACCTTCAAGGGTGGTGAATTGCCGGCATTAGTGGCACGTCGAGGCGCTTCAACAAATCCGCCAGTGGGCGCTATTGATTAACAATTTAGTCGTAGTAGGGGATTTCCAGCTGGTTGTTCGCTGAAAAATTTGTCCTTGACCCATTTATTAGTGCCGTCCCACTTCAGTGATTTCTCATAGTTGGTAGTTGTATAGGAAGGTAGGACTGTAAGGTAAATGAAATCACAATATAAGTTGTTCAGTAAACATTTAACGCTCCACTGAGTAAACTGTTTAAGTCATTCACACATTGAGAATTGAAATTTGACAGCCTTAAGTTAAAATAGACACAAACAATTCAATTAAACTTAGAGCGGGGGGGGGGCCACTAAGTAAACTGTCACACATTAAGAATTGAAATTGCACAGCCTTAAGTTAAAATAGACACAAACAATTCAATTAAACTTAGAGCGAATCCCTTCACAGACTAATATTAATTAAATGTATTAAATAAACATGAGGTGTACAAAATAGGTAATTGCTAAATAAAAAAATACACAATATTGCATCTATAAAAAAAATAAGACAGTATATGCGGGGGGGGGGAATACACAATATTGCAACTGTAAAAAAAAGACAGTATAATTTATACTTTTGCACAAGTTGAAGTAAAAAAATAAATGCAAACCTGCAAACAGACATGATAATTTTTTGTATCTGAATGAAATCTTGCAAATCAGTGACTATTACCGCAACAGCATGTCCACTCTGGTCATCAGCAGTCAAACCTTTTTCAAAAGTTAGAATCCCAGCTCTCTAGTCTGATACTGAAATTCAAAAGTTTTGGGGGGGGGGGGTAAACAGGCATGATGACTTTTTAGTGTCTGAATCAATCTTGCAAATCAGTGATGATATCACAACAGCATATCCACACTGGTCACCAGCAGTCAAATATTTTAGAGAAGTTAGCAGCCCAGCTCTCTAGTCTCTTACTAAAAGTCACCAGTTTTAAATAAACATTTACAAATTGACACTTAAGTATCAATGCAAAATCACAAGTACTGATACCTACTTTCGTTACCTGTAAAAGTTGTATCCATAATTTTGTATGCAAAAGGGTCACTTTGGAATCTTGTTCCCATACAATGATGGAACTTTTAGCCAGTTCATGCTTTTATTATCTAGTGGGGCATTGTCATGTGATCAATGATCTGGATTGTTACATCACTGAGTGGTAATGTTGTTTGTCCTATATAAGAGAAGAAATGTTGCATAAAATAGACATACTCTACCTACTTCAACCTACTATGATCCAAAATTAAATGCAGAATTCTATAACTGACTAAGATTAAGTAAAACCAATTTAATAGTGTCATTTATAAAGAATAAGCTTAATAACAAAGTTAAACAATATCAATGCTAATATTACAAAACTTAACACAAAAAAGACCAACTGCAGTTTTCAGTAACATTTTATCCAAAAGTCATTTGGGATCTTTTTCTCATCTAATAATAGTTTATTTGCCCAATTTTTGTCTTTTCTCTGCTTATTAGTAAGTTGGGCATAGTCAAATGATCAATGATCTGGATTGTTATAGCATTGAATGGCAATGTTGTTGGTGCTGATCAAAGTCTATATAAAACACAAGTTGTCCAACCTATTGTTACACAATAGGGGGGGGGGAACTTTCACAAATAACGTATTGTCAATATAAGCTTATAACTTGTTTATACGTTTGATACGCCTGACGTTTACCCACTCCTTCCAATCGCCTAATGTTACGTACCTTTGTGGGTTGTGAACTTATAAGCCTGTGTTATTTGCCGACATCAGTGGCAAGTTAATCCGTGTAAACAAATCCGCCAGTGGGCGCTGTTGCTTCACGATTTACATTCGGTCGGGGATTTTCCATTGGTGGTAGGGCTGCAAAGTCTGCCTTTCATGATTTTTTTCCTCTGTGAGCAGCAAGTGCTGTTGCACTTCAGTGATTCCTGCTACTAGTTGGTAGTTGTACAGGAAGGTAGGACTGAAAGGTAAAAGTTGTCATATAAATTAAACAGTCCAAGCTCCACAAAGTAAACTGTTTAAATAATTTCATGGAAAAAAAGAAACAAAATTGTAAAAGCATTAAGTTGAATATTACACCGGTAATCAAAAAGTCATAAATTCCCCTCACAGACTATTACGAATTAAATGTAATAAATCAACAAGAGTAGACAGAAAGGCCGTTGTTAAACATCAGTGACAAAAATCAATGTCACAACAATTAATTATATATATGCAATTTAAAGTCATGGTAAACTCAAAACTTCCCGGAACCACAAGGGGGGGGGGATGTTACAAGGACTAATTATATATATGCAATTTAAAGTCATGGTAAACTCAAAACTTTCCGGAACCACAAAACATAAACTTCAGTATCTATAAAAAACCACTTGGTATATGCAGTTTTGCATTGTTGAATGTGTTGAGTAAATATTGCTGGCAATTTGTATTTTTGCACAAGTTGAATTAAAAAAATTGAAATACAAACCTGCAATCAGCAATGATGACTTTTTCTCCCAATCAAATTTTAAAAACCAGTGATTATCATTGCAACGACATATCAACTTAGGTCATCAGATATAAATGTTTTTAGAAGTTAAAAGCCCAGCTCTTTAGTCTGAAATAAACATTCATAAATCAAGAGAAGTATCAATGCAAGAACACAAAAACTTACACCAAATTGGGGGGGGGGATGCAGTTTTGCATTGTTGAATGTGTTGAGTGAATATTGCTTGCAATTTGTATTTTTGCACAAGTCGAAGTTAACAATTGAAATACAAACCTGCAATCAGTAATGATGACTTTTTTATCCCAATCAAGTTTCAAAAACCAGTGATTATCATCGCAACGACATATCGACTCTGGTCATCAGATGTAAAATTTTTTAGAAGTTAGAAGCCCAGCTCTCCAGTCTGAAATAAACATTCACAAATCAAGAGAAGTATCAATGCAAGAACACAAAAACTTACGCCAAATTCAATTCCATAAGGGTCATTGTGGAATCTTGGTCCCATAAAATGATAGTATGTTTGTCCAATTCAAGTGTGACATTGTCATGTGACGGATGATCTGGATTGTTACATCACTGAGTGGTAATGTTGTTGGTCCTGTTTAAGTGAAGAAATATTGCATTGATTAAACATACTCAACATATTCAACCTACTATGGTCTAAAATTAAATGCAGAAAATTTCAGTGGAATCAAAATAAGTAAAACTAATATTTAACTTGCATTTAAAAAGAACAGACTTATTACAAGATGAAAAATAAATGTCTAATATCAGCATAATATAACTATTAAAGAACAAGCCGTGGCTAAAATTCTCTTCTGAAAATAGGAACTTTAGAAAATAAAGATTAATTGAGAACAATTTAAATCTTTTTTGCTCGTGTATAAACTTAATAAATATGAAAAGAACAGCAAGGTTTTGTTTGGAACAAAATACAGATGGCATCAACTAATCTAAGTGTTTATACACCGACATATTTTTGCATTTCTCCATATTGTAACATCCTGGAAATCAACAGTTTACATTTTCATTCATAAATCAGGTGTAAAACAAGCAATAAATCCATTAAAACCAATAAAACCAGACCGGGGGGGGGGTCATATTGTAACATCCTGGAAATCAACAGTTTACATTTTCATTCATAAACCAGGTGTAAAACAAGCAATAAATCCATTAAAACCAATAAAACCAGACCAAACAACACAGCTGAACAAACCAAGCAGCAGAGAGAGTAGCTGACAAAATATGAAAAGAGTGGACTTGATTAAGCTGGTAAATGCCTATGATGTTAAAAGTCGCACGTACTTTGTCTGCACTTTGAGTGTGACATCACAATCAAACAGTGCATATTTGTGACATCACAATTGAATAATTAAAAATTAGCAATTCCATAAATAAGATGGCTTGTAGATGCAATATTGAAATTTGTATTACCTGTCAACACTTGTTATTCCTTAGTTCTTTTCTAATTGTTTTTTAGTTTGAATCTGGTTCTGCAAATGTAAACATAATTATTTTGGTCTTTTGCATCTTTATAGTTCAAACATCCCATGAGGGAACGATCAAAGTCACGCAGTTGCACTAAAGGGTAAGGGGCGGATTTCGTTTTTTTACATGGCTTCGCGCTATTGTTTGGTTCCCTCCAAACAAATCAAGTATAAAAACTTTGTCCACAAAAAAAGAAAAAAAACATTTGTTATTAACGCAGAAAATGTAATCTTATGACCAGTCCAGCGTGTTGGAAAAGTTACTGTCCAAATTTGCGCTAAACAACTAAAGATTCTTATGTTAAGTTGTTAGGGTTTCTGATTTGGTGATCGTTGTTCACCTATCACGTCATTTTCCGGCTGGAATCAACCCATGTTTTTATCCAACCCCTGACGCGGTACCTAATACCATTTGATTTTCAAGCGAGATTTCAACCTTCTCAGGACCCTTTTTTATTACCGGGTACAGCTAATGCGTTTTTTATGCTTGTCCGGCTTTTTTTACTGTTGATATTGTAACAGCTTGATGTTTTCAACTTTGTCCTGTGTGTTTTGTGTCCCTTTACCGTGATGTCTTATACTTAATTTGTTTTACACTCGTGAACAATAAATAATATAACCCACAATAATCGGCAAGGTTTAGGTTTTTTCTTAGTTGTTGTAGCTGACAAAAATTTTAGTCTGTAGAACGAATAATTAGAGGTGTTAAGATTATCGATCCACAGAAGTTGTTTAGTTGTGTTTGCGGCAGTCGACATACAGAGAACGCACAAACCCCAGAATCACACAGTTACATACAAACACTTATGCTCCATGTGAATAGTCGCGTTTCTATCGTTGTGAAACGATACCAGGGGCGCCGTGGTAAAGAAACCAGCTTTATTGTTGCAATAGAAGCGACACGGCGAAGCTCGACTGAAAGCCCAACACCTATTTTTAACCTTTACTTCTGTACCTGGTATGTACCAATTACAATTGCCGTTAGACTTTTTGTTTTCGACTTACACGTTGGCAACAATGCTAAGAATATCGGAAACGTTGCCTATGTGCTTTTGATAAGTTACTGGCTGAGCTTGAAAACAACGATTTTCGCGAACGTTTGGCTGCAATCCTGTGTTTGGCAATATTTACTACACAAACTCAAATGACAAATTTAGACCATATTTTATTGTTACGGTTTTCAAAATTAGTTAAACAAGTTACTCTGTTTTTTTGGGTGTGGTGGGTGCTTCTGTACGTTTAAATAGATTTCGAATTTCTAAGAAGCAGATGTTAAAACGGTTTATAATTATATCGTCTGGATATTTGTTAGTTCAAAGTAAAGCAACGTCATAACAATAGCGTTTCATGAACCACACTTAGCATGCTCTCTAGTCTGAAATAAACATTCACAAATCAAAGTTCGGGAATGAAAGTTCAAAGTATCAAGTCTACGGTCATTTGTTGAACAATCTTGGTGTTGTTTGCGGTGAAACTTCACAAACCAAAGAAGCAATCGAATATTATACTAAAGCAATTATAGTTGACAAATCAGCGGAGGATTTAACTAAGGAAGAACAAAGAGAATATGTTGCAAGAAGTAAGAGGAGTATGCAATTCAATTTAGCGAAGTTGAACAAGTGATTATGTTTGATGTAAAACAATGAGCAACACATTTGTTAGAGACAACGAATAAATTAGGATCAGGGGTCACTTCTATCTGTTCCACGGTGATCAACAAGCAAAGGTTGTTGCGGAATACACGTGATCCCTTGTGCACCATGACGGACGCACCAGCCAGGTGAAGTGTGACGTCATAATACATTTAGTGCAGTAACAGGCAACGTGTTGGTGTTGTTCTATTTTATAATTCGCTGTGTGCGAGTAAAACCATCTTACACCGCTAATCTGTTGCTGTGTTTAAACACTACACCAGGTTCTTTAAATGTGGTACACAAAAAATATGTATTGTTTCAATTAAATGTTTTCTATTACATTATTGAATATTCATTGTGCATTCTTGCCACGATTACCTTTTATTGCATTCAACAAGTTTAGGACGCAACAAACAGTTTTCGAGCGGAGAAAATTGTTTAAAGTAGAACGCGTAAACTGTCCAAAATCTCCGGGAGTTGAAAACGTTTGGGTAACACTGCACTAGAGGTTTTGCTTGCTTTTTTGACAAGGTCAGACACTTTGTTGCGCAAATAGGGCGAAACTACAGCCTGGGTACAACCCCAAACCGAATCATCGCAGATGGTTCCAAGTTTGACATTTGCTCGTCAATTGCGGCAAGCACAACAGTACACATTGTAACTCTGGTGCACCACCTAGTGGATTAAAGTAGTTAAGTATTGGCAGCTTTAAAAGAGACTGAGCTTTAAAATGTGATGTATTGTATAAATATGAAGCTTTCAAACAAGATTCGCAAACCAACTCAAGGAACTGAGCCAAACTTATCACAATTAGGAAAAGCTTTTCATCAATTTACACAAATTTTACGTCCACGAAGATTGCGTCTCTGTCAGGTTAAACTTGTTCCCATGTCACATATTCCCATCGCTTATCCTGCATCGTAAAACACGTGCACCTGTCTGTAAAAAGAAATGCCATATATATCACGTTGCTCGAAAACATGTTGAAATGTTAATGTGTTTGGATTTAAATCGGATAAGCGAAAATGTTTATTTGACAGCGTGAGACAAAATGACAGCGACCTCTGAGTTGATGGTCGTTTCAAAGAAACCTTGGGTCCCGGAGTCAGATTTGCACCAGAATAAACACTGGACTCGCTTGTCGTTGTAAAACGTCCCTCCTCCCAGATATTTTGTGACTCGACACTAAGTAAAAAATGGCAACTTTGTGAATTGTTGCGTCGTATCTATGAACTGTAACGCTAATGTTAAGTTTTCAAATCGTCGCGTGTTCTAACCGGGAACAACTGGCCGCTTGGTAGCGCGATGAGCTGTCAGTTATCTAAAGAAGAGGGGTTTTGGGTACATAGTGAAGTCACGTTTACTATGAACGTAAAAGGCTTGACTTGATATGTTAAAGCGGTTCAGGTTGGTCGTACAAGACAATATGTTATCTCGGGGGTGTCCACAGTCAATGTTAGGTATAATATTGCCACAATCAAAAAATGCCACAATTACGACAAACCACATTAAATTATGTATGTAAAGCATCTTAGTATGTGAAGCAGTAGTATAAACCAGAGGTCACAGAACTTTTTAGAGTAAGTTGTAGTAATTTGGTAATGACGCGCGAGGGCCAAATAGCTTTCAAAACCGAAAGCCTGTAGTATTTCTGTAGCCTTATTTAAAGTCAGATGGCGCGAATCGTAAATTGCAGAATGATGTGGAATATACAAGAGCCAACTCTACCGAGCTATGCTTCTTGATTGTGAAATCAATCCTACATTTTATTTATTTTTGCCTGTGGCAATACTTTACATAGAGTAAATTATTATGTTTCAATATTTATCTCAAGCTTTATTTGATACATTTAATCAGAAATGCTCGAAAGGGACCACTAACTACAACGAACGTTTGTACAAGATGGAACACAGAAATTGGCATACCAGTGTGTGGGGGGGGGGGGGGGGGGGGGGGGGGGACACCCCTGAGTTAGACTGGTTTAAATAGCGGCGTAAAACCGACAAGTGTTTTTGTAATCGTAAAATACAGACCTTTAAACCGTCCGACGTTTTCCCCTTTTCGAATCTAACAATGAGACATACTTTCATGGATGGTGAATTCAGTGGCACGTCGGGGCGCGTTAACAAATCCGCCAGTGGGCGCTACTGATTCAAGATTTCGTCTCAGTCGGGGATTTCCCGTCGGTTGTTTGCTGCAAAATTTGTCCTTCGTCACATTTATCAAGTACCGTTCCACTTCAGTGATTTCTACCACTAGTTGTTCAGAAATGTAGGACTGTAAGGTAAATTTAATTACATCACAAAATAAGTTGTTGAGTAAACATTTAAAGTTCCATCAGATAAAGCATTTAAGCAATTCCATGCACATACTAAGAATCAAAATTGAAACACCTTTAAGTTAAAAAAGACACAAATAATCAAGGTCAGAATGAGTCCCCTCACAGACTATTATGTACCAAAAATGTAATAAATAAACAAGAGTTAGACAAAATGGTCATTGCCAAACATCACTGACACAAATTAATGTCATAACAAACTAATTATGTCATAACAAACTAATTATAAGTTTATAGAGCTCTTCTGGCCAATGTATTTGTATTTATCTATGTCAAATTTAAAGTCACTGTAAACACAAACTTCCCAGAATCACAAATCCTGAACCATAGAATCTGTAAAAACAACATAGTATATGCAGATTTGGCATTGAAAGTGTTGAGTCAACATTGCTAGCAATTTGTAACTTTGCACAAGTCAGAGTAAATAAATACAAACCTGCAAACAGTCATCATGATTTTTTATTCCAATCAAATCTTGCAAATCAGTGATTATTATCACAACAGCATATCAACTTTGGTCATCAGCAGTCAAACCTTTTTGAGAAGTTATCGGCCCAGCTCTCTAGTCTGTTAGAGAAATTTAACAGTTTTAAATAAACATTTACAAATTAACACAAGTATTAATGCAAAAACACAAGAATTGATATATACCTACTTCCGTTAACTGTAAAAGTTTTATCCATAAATTTGTATCCAATTAGGCCACTTTGGAATCTTGTTCCCATATAATGATGGAACATTTGGCCAATTCTCTAGTAAGGGGGAATTGTCATGTGATCAATGATCTGGATTGTTACATCACTGAGTGGTATTGTTGCTGGTCCTATTAGTGAAGAAACATTACATTGAGTAGACATACTCTACTTATTCCACCTGCTATGGTCAAAAATTGAATGAAGAAAACTTCAGCGGAATTAAATTAAGTAAAACCAATATAAAAGTGTCATTTAGAAGGGTAGGCTTAATAACAAAATATCACAATATCAATGCTAAAATGCAAAAAATTAAACACAAAAGACCTACTTCAGTTTACGGAAGGATTTTATCCATAAATTTTTACCCAAGAGTCATTTGGAATCTTTTCCTCATCCAATGATAGTACATTTGGCCAATTTTTGCTCTCTCTTTAGGCATAATCAAATGATCAATGATCTGGATTGTTACAGCATTGAGTGGTAATGTTGTTGGTGCTGACTAGGAGAAGAAATATTTTATTGAGTAGACATACTCTACATATTTAATCTGATATAAGGTCGATACTTAAATACAGAATTGTACAAAGTAAAATTTATCAAAAAGTAAATAGGGCATTGCTGCCAGGCATAATGTTTTAACAAATAGCCCTTCTAGCAGTTTTTATTATAACAAGCCATAGCCAATATTCTGATGTCTGAATATAAAAGTGTCATTTACATAGGATAGGCTTGTTACAAGATATAAAATCAACATTTAATATCAGCAGTCAGCACAATATGAATGTTAAGGAACAAACCTTAGCCACATATCTCTTTGTGAATAAGGAATACAGATTTCAATGTGTGGAATGTTAACAATTCAAATCTTGTTTGTTCAGGCAGAAACTTGAAAGGTGTAAAAACAGCTGAAAGATTCTGTCTGGAAATGAATCAAGTAATTAAATTCCTTGCAGCTACACAACATTTTTGCATTTCTCCATGTTGTAATATCCTGGGGAAAAAATAGTTTACACTTTTCAAACTTTTAAAAATAGGGTTTAACACAACAAACCAAGTAAACAGAATAGCAGTTGATAAAAATGCAAAAAAACGTGAAATAGATCAAGCTGAAAAATGCCTAAGCTTAAATCATTGTTGATCAGAAATTAGCACGCACTTTGTCTGCACTTTAAGTATGACATCACATCCACACAGTGCTTATTTGGGATACCATATTTGAATTTTGAAACATTAGGAATTCATTGAGTATTATGATAGTTTTTTATTTGATGGGTTGTAGCTGCAATTGTGGATTTTTTATTACCTGTCAACATAAATAATTCCCTAAATAACACTTCAATTGCAGAATTTTTTTCCTGATTGCTTTTAGTTATTTCGTGGTTCTGCAAAAAGAAATTGTATTTCGTTTGGTCTTTGCTAGTGCAAACATCCCATGAGGGAATAAGCAAAGTCACGAAGTTCAACTAAAGAGACATATTTTGTATTTTTGTTTGTTTTAAGTTGCTAGGTACCATCGTTTGGTTCTTTTTTATAATGTTTACATACACAATAGACTCCTCTTTACACAAAACATACACAAAGTAGAAAGGGCAATATTTTTACTGGTATGTCTTATCCTATAAAGCAGTGATTTTTAACCGGTGTTCCGCGGAACACTGGTGTTCCGTGAGAGATTGCCAGGTGTTCCGCAAGAAATATGTTAGTTCAACTAGTGTTCTATGAAAAACGAATTGAAAATCACTAGTTTATATCAATTAGAGTAAAAGGCTTTTTTCACGCAAGTATTTATCCACTATCCCAAGTTTGAATGTTCTATCGTGACTTTCTTCATTTATTGTTGTTTACTAATAAGAATCTATTTTAGTGGGCCTGTTGCTTCTTAAGTACAATACGGTAGTTGAGTGTGAACGTGTTTGATTTTTTGCATCATCATAAAAGGGGGGGGGGGGGGGGGGGGGGGGGGGGGGGGGGGGGGGGGGGGGGGGGGGGGGGGGGGGGGGGGGGGGGGGGGGCGTTTTGTTGTTCCGCAAGAATATTGTAATGCATAAAGTGCTCCGTGATTCAAAAAAGATTGAAAAACACTGCTATAAAGGGCCCATTCAAATATTTGTCAACCCAATGAATCTAATCTCATAACTTTTGCTCACATCAGATACCATTTGTACGAAGTAAGACGGGTGTGCGTTACATTAATTACACAAGCACCAGTCCAGCATGTTGGAAAAGCTATTATTCCAATTTGCGCTAAACAGCAAGAGTTTCCCACGTGGTCAACCCGACCAAAAAATCCCATTTCGAGACTGTAGAGACAATTAGGATTCGGTCAAGTTTATTAGGGCTTGTTTTTTGCGTGGTTGTTGTTTATCTTCGTCACTTTTTAACTGGCAGGAATCCAGCTATGACGTCCAACCCAGATGCGTGGCCTTTAATTTTATTCGATTCTCATCCGAGGTTTTACCCATCTTAGCACCCTTTTTCCTTAGCGGGTACAGTTAATGCGTTTTTTATTTGTCCGGTCCTTTTTACTGTTGATAACTTATAACAGCTTGACTTTTGCAACGTTGTCGAACGCTTTTTGTGCCACATAACTACGATGTCTTACAATTTATTTGTTTTGACAATGTACTCGTACACAAAATACAATACAATCCACAAAATACCAGCAACGTTTTGGTTTTTCTACTCATTGATATGTTGCTTGGCAACGAAATATAGTTGTTGTGGCGGTCAAATTATAATCACAAAGATTACTATCACGTAAAAAAGTAATAACTTGAAGACGAGTTTCCATATAGAACGAATAGGTTTGGGTTTAAACATCACCGATTGACAAATGCAGCAGCCAGCACACAGTAAACACACTATCCGCAGAATCACTCAGATACATACAAACATTTGCGCCACGTTTTGAATCGCGTTTTCATCGTTGTGCTACCAGGTGCGCTTTAGTAAAGAGCCCGTCACGATTTCGTGTCGTTCTAAGACTAACCCAACCCACCAGCTTTATTGTTGCCAATTAAGCGACGAGACTCGACTGAAAGGTCTATTTTCAACCTTTAGTTCTGTACCAATTAAAATTGTCGGTAGACTTTTAGTTTCCACTTCCACGTTGCTGACCATGCTAACAATAACGGAACGTTGCCAAGTGCTTATGATACAATACTCAACAGCGCTTGAAAACAACAAGCGATTTATGCGAATTGTTTGGCTGCAATCCTGTGTTTGGCAATATTTACTGCACAAACCAAAATGACAAATTTAGACTATATTTAATTATTACTGTTTTTAAAATTAGTTAAACGAGTTACTCTGTTTATTGGTGTGGTGGGTGCTTCTGTTCCTTAAAAATGATTTCGGATTTCTGAGTAATAGATGTTAAAATTTTTTAGGTTTAAAGTAAAGCAAGATATCGTCACAATATCGTTTCATAAACCACATTTAAAATGATCTAAATATTTAAGTTAAACCGAAGTTCGACGCAACATAAATCGCTTTTGTTTTGTTTTCAAAGGGCCGTTCTCCGTGCCTTTGTCCTTGTTTTACCGGAAACGTTTTACCTTCAGCCCATTTTAGTTTGTTTGTCGCGGTATCGTACGAAACATCGTAAAATCTGAAAAAAATCAGGAACCATTTTGCTTTAAAACAATTGTGCTGGCGAAAATGCAACAAAAAGTGCCTAGAAATTACAACGTGTTTTAGTGGTTTAATTTACGTCCACCACCTTACATTTTTGTGCAACTATGTGTATGCAATCAAAAACTTAAAGATAAAAGTTATTGAAATGGTGAAGACCTACTGTGAAAGGTTTAAATCTTGCACAAACAGTTTTGTATGTTTATAGAGTACAAGCTACTGTAGTTAATTTTCATTCTTTGCTGAAATATTGTTGCAAAAACCGTTTATCATGACCTCTCCAAAAGAGTTAAGTGACGTTTAATATATTATAAATAACTTGCAGATCATTGCCACAAATTAACTCACCCTTACATTAATATGTACACGTAACCACGCCGTGTTTTCAAACTAGAGATGTATTGCATATTCAGTTTGCTGAATTGGTCATTTTTACGAAAATTCGGTCTTGCAAATCTTTTACGAACACAAATTTAGAGTGTCAAACGTGACGTTATTGCTTAATACGGTAGCACACAATCTTTTAAACTACTCCATAACTAAAATCGCGTCAACTATTATGATATTTAAGACGTTTTGGTTTTTCCCACTACAGACAAAAAGTCAGTAAATCATTTGCAGGCTGGCAACCATGGCCGAGGCAAGTTTAAACCCCACAGAACTAAAATGTTTATAAAACACAACTATCCTGATGTGTTCTATGTCAAACGACATTGCGTGACGTAGGCAACCAAGTTAAACCTTTGGTTTTTGACAATGATAATGAGACTCATTTTGTATAGTGACCGTGCGTTAAACATTTCAAAATACGCTTATCAACACATATAAGCACGGATGTGGTGTCTGTCCTGACTTGTTTACAGTATTTACCCAACTGTCTATATTGGGGCTTCGCATATTTTTTACAAAGTCCACAAAACATATCACCAACCTTGCAATATGAGACGTTATTCTGCATACTGACTCTCCAGTATATTGGCCAGAAATGCCCCAAATTTATGGACAGACCTTTTACTATCTTAAATTATGCCGTATTACCTTGTTTATCCAAATAACACATACATTTAGTTCCTGATCATTTTGCGTAGCAGTGACAACCTGTTTTTGTGATGACCCGATGCCTCTACTTATATCAATAGCACACAACAATTTTGGCCGACGAATTGGCGCGTAATTTATGATAATAAAAGAAAAATCACCTAACATGAATTCTCCAACTTGCTCTGTTGACAGAATCTTGCTCATTGTGTCAGCTTTAGAATGTTTCTTCCTAGGTCAGTGAACCAGTTTAAATTGAAAGAAGCAAGCGGTTTAATACCTGATCTGTGTGTAGAAAGAACTAATTGCCTGAAAGATAACATAAATATTTAAGGGATTTTTTCCCCATCGACACACTGCAACAAAACACTTCTATAACTCATCTTACGGTATTTATAACAAACAACACTTTTCTTTTTGTGTAAAAGTGTAATGCGGGGATGTAATTACAGAATAGTTGTTTACAAACCTCTGATAGTAGAAAACTGTCCCACTTCTGGGACACAGGGAGGTCTTGGCCACTCGGGAACCGTTTCATTCTTTGCCGGATCACATGCCCCTCCCGCACCCGACACCACATAACCAAGAAACTGCACTTCTGTCCACATTATGTGACACTTTATTGGTTGAAGTTTGAGACCGGCGGTTTCTAAGCGGTGTAGGACGTTGTCCAAACGCTCTAAATGTTCCTGAGTGTATCAAATGCTAAAACGTCGCAGGAGCGTTAGTGATGCCAAAGGGCATCACAAAAGTTTAAACAAACAATTAAACCCTGTTTTATCTCGCGCTGTCTCGAATTGCAAAATATTTGCAACATAAAAAATTGGTCTAACCTATCGTCAAGTGACTCACTGTGTTCTTACAGAATCGTGTATTCACTAGTCCCTTCTTTTTTTCTTTACTTCCTAATTTTTTTCTTTACTTTCTTTAGATTACAATATGTTGGTTCAATAAATAAGCTGTTGCTACCAGGCATAGTATCAAGTCTATAGAGCTTTTCTGGCAAATGTATTTTTATTCCGACGTTTCGACGTCCTATACAGGTCGTCTTCATCAGGGTAAATAACACTGAATGCGACTAGAACAGTGCACGATAAACAAAGGAAAAAAAA
>QLIY01002042.1:4387-18255 GCA_003260075.1 Phallusia mammillata
CGTTCTGCTGTAAAAATGCGCAAAGGGTGTGTCGTAACGGCAACGGGATAGAAAAGAGTAAGCTCTGGGCTACAACATGGTATCCAGCTGGTTAAAAGCCCCCCTCCGGAACAGTTTCAAAATTGAGGTTTTTCACGGCTAATTTTTGTGTGTTTTGACACTGAAAGCTATGATTTCTATTGTGACAATAAAATTCGAAAAAATGTCACAATGGACGCACAAGATTTTGCATGGTTCTATTTTATTTTGAGTATTTAGATTCTTTGACGCGTGATCACATTGAAATGCTCTTTATCATGTCATTTTTCCATTTGTTTTTTTTGTTTTTAATTGTGTTTTCATTAATGTTTCATTTGATATGTTACCTGAAATTTTGTGGTAAAATTTTTGTGTTTAGGGGAAATTATTCTGCCAGAATGACACTGGTGTTTATACGAATCACGTATCTGGAACTTTTTATAGGGTTGGCTGATTTAATTTGCTGGCGGAAGGTAATACATTTTGTCGGTCTTTGCCAAGAAAAGTTTTGTAAATATATGTGGATACAAAGTTTTAGGGTAGTTTCATTTTTGCATTTTGTTCAGTTGTTTTTCTGTTGCTTTGCATTTGCCTCAAATGCAGTTCAATGTTGGTTGTTGTAGCGAGTTAGGCTGTGAAAAATTCAACTCGAATCTAATCATATTTATGAACCTGTGCAACATGACAGATTACAACTTGTGATTGGAAATATAAGGAATAATATTAAAAGTTGAGCAACATAAAACACAACAGCTGGAATAGCAGAAAATAAAATTGTCCAGACATACATGATTGTAAGCTTAATTTGGTGAAAGATGCATTTTAAAACCAAAAAATGTCCCAACAGTTAGCAACAGAAACATAATATTAGCATTAATTTTGTCAATGTTGCGTCCCCCCCCCCATTGTAAGCTTAATTTGGTGAAAGATGCATTTTAAAACCAAAAAATGTAACAACAGTTAGCAACAGAAACACAATATTAGCCTTAATTTTGTCAATGTTGCGTTTTGAAAGATAACCATAACCTTTAGTATCGGAAAACTTTTAAAGCAAACATAGTTATCATATCAATGTTTATCATATCATTACGGTGATCAATTAGCTGTAATATAGAGATAAACTTTACCACTGGGTTAGACTGGAAAAAGTTTTTTTGTGTATTTATGCTAAAATGCAACTCCATATGATTATAAGTGGACAGTTGCTAATAATTTGTTTAAATTGCCTACAACCTTGTATGACATTGAACTTCTAAGTGTTATGTTATAATTTGAATTATTAAACATGTTTATACCACTAGATGTCACTAGACATTTAATTTGAGCAACCAAATTTTGATAAGCTTGTTGCTGAGTGTGTGAAGTGGTCGAGGCTTGGAGGCTGGCATGTATTAAATGGTTTAGGTTTGAAAGCAACCTAAGTTTGTTGTTGTTCCACGGGCGTGCATTTATGATGCATTTGTAGTTTGTTTACTATTGTTTTTATTTTTGTTTATTATTGTTTTTGATTTTTTAGGTAGTACTGTAGTATTTTTCAGGGTCTCTGGTTTACATATGCAAGTAAAGTAACTACGTTAGTTAAACCAATGGGACATGTTACAACATGTTACATATTACTTACTTATGTGTTGTTGTTTAAAAATTCTTATTTCTTATTATAGTAAGTTTATACAACTGTATACTTCAGTATGCGTTACTAGTTAATTTCAATTTTTGTAAGACTTTATTAAATGTTTGAACATAAATGTACAGTAAAGCATGTTTTTTATGTGTTTATGTGTTCGGGTTACAGTTTTTAT
The DNA here is from genome assembly GCA_003260075.1 of Phallusia mammillata. Classification (NCBI taxonomy): domain Eukaryota; kingdom Metazoa; phylum Chordata; class Ascidiacea; order Phlebobranchia; family Ascidiidae; genus Phallusia; species Phallusia mammillata. The sequence continues at coordinate 6,205 of QLIY01002042.1, forward strand.
AACATATTTGAAAAAAAAGAAAAAAAGATCAGCTTGTTGCTAAACATTATCCATCTCTGTTAAGCAATAAAAAGTAATAAATAGTTTTTACTTTTTGAGTGTCAAATGCTCCAAGTTGGTTTAATTTAACATTTTCATCTTATTTTTTAGATATTTTCAACCATTCACAAAACATAGCTGTAACATTGTTCAACTTTAGTTCAACCTGGAACTTGATGAATTGGTGAAAGATTTTTATTGGCAACATCATTTAAGTCATTGTCCTTTGTCGAAAACATACAATGGCATCTTCAAGGTAAGGTTTAATGGAGTTTTATCTGTTGTCACATTGTACAACTATCTGTCAACAATTGTTGGCAAAGCAAATAACTTTGCCCTGCAGAATATATGTGTTAACCTGTAATGTCATTATGTCAGTATTACACGGAATTTAGACAGTGTAGATCAGTGCTCTTGTACCTTATTAGGTTTGGTGAACCCTTAAAGTTGTTGTGATGAACTCATGCACCCAGTTTACTTAAAAGGTAAACTGAGGTAAAAAGCGATGTGATAAATCATTATGGATATTATCAAGTCAATTAAACTGAGCGGAGCTGCTGAAATAACGGTCAGTCGCTTAAAAAAAAAACTTTTGATGTAAATTAACGTCAATTGGGGGGGGGGGGGGATAGAAAATGACTATACATATCATCATGTCAATTATATCGAGCGGAGCTGCTGAAATAACGGTCAGTCGCTTCAAAAAAAAACTTTTGACGTAAATTAACGTCAATTTGAACTCAATTTGCACTGCGCAAAACATCTTTCGACATAGAAATAGGTCAACCGCACTTAAAGGATCAGACATTAACAGTTAAAAAAAATACAGAGGTTCAGTTATACATCAGTTGAATCCTACATCTTTTTTCTAATATCCTGAAAGTCGGGGGGGGGGTGCACTCAATTTGCGTCAATTTGCACTGTGCAAAACGTCTTTCGACATAGAAATAGGTTAACCGCACTGAAAGGATCAGACATTAACAATTAAAAAAAATACAGAGGTTCAGTTATACATCATTTGAATCCTACATCTTTTTTCTAATATCCTGAAAGTAAAATAGTAATGGTTCATTAAAAGTTTGTGATGCACTCTTGTATACCTTTTTCGTAATGCTGCACGGGGGGGGGGCCATTTCATTTATACATCAGTTGAATCCTACATCTTTTTTCTAATATCCTGAAAGTCAAATAGTAATGGTTAAAAGTTTGTGATGCACTCTTGTATACCTTTTTCGTAATGCTGCACCTCATATATATTTTGGTGAACCCCAGGGTGCACCGTGCACACAGGTTGAAGAGCACTAGTGTAGAGAATACATCGTTGCAGTGTTCATTGTTTTGTTTTTCCTGTAAGCCCCTTTTACTGGTTAAAACTTTTTCCCCAACACCTTAATGTGTGTAATTTGTAAACATTGATTGAATTGGACAAAAATTTTCTCAATTGATGTAGCATGTCATTTTAGGTGTCGCTTGTTAAGTTTTGACTAGTTGCCCCACTAACCCCTTAAAATGGGTGAATGTTTATAAATCGTTTTACTAATTGCCCGACCATTTACCCCACCAACCCCAAATGGGTAATTTTTACTGACATTGCCTGAGTTAAATGCAAATTGCAGTTTGTAGCTAACATGCTAATTTTAGCAGAATTTTTATCGGGGGGGGGGGGTGTTTTGGTTAAAAAGGATGGTTTGAACCATTTTGCTTACTTTTAGGGCTTTTTATTGTTGTGATATTGCATCATTTTATATCATGGTTTTTATGATTCCAATATTAAGACAACATGCCAGGATCAAATCACCAGGGGGGGGGGGAGTTGCCCCACTAACCCCCTAAAATGGGTGAATGTTTATTGATCGTTTTACTAATTGCCCCACCATTTACCCCACCAACCCCCAAAACGGGTAAATTTTACTGACTTTGCCTGAGTTAAATGCAAATTGGTTAGTTTGTAGCTTAAATTGCAGTTTGTAGCTAACATGCTAATTTTAGCAGAATTTTTATCGCTGTGTTTAAACTCATACCACCAAAACTTATCTCATAAAATGCATTATTTACAACATGTTTAGGGACTTACGAGTTTCGGCATGCAGAAACAAACAAAGTTAATAGAAACGTTGGCTGTTATGCATCCATAACAGAATAACTATAGGCCATAATGGATGTTCAGTGGCAATATGTGCTAAGTCACCTTTCTAGTTTTTTGCTGATTTCATTAAGAAAGCTGACTGGATTATCTGTTGTCGTTGACTGATGAAAGTCAAACAGTTTTGGTCTTTCAGAACTTTTATACATTGATTCGTCAAATTTTATGCTTCCTCAATTTCCATGTTTTGAATTACAATAATGAATGTGGTTAACATAACATTCCTACTGCCTGGGGGGGGGGGGGGGGCTTAATTAAATTGTTTTATGTTTTTAGTAAAAGCATACTGGATTCAATGAATAAATCCTCCAAAGATGCTTTTCACCGAGCATGGAAAGATATGGATATTGGGGGGGGGGTGGATTCAATGAAGAAGTCCTCCAAAGATGCTTTTCACCGAGCTAGGAAGGATATGGACATTCAACAGAAGCTTCAGTTTCTTCGTAAACTTGGCTTTCGCAGTTTCCAAGTTGACAAATTTTTCAACAATAATGACTTGGACATGTTTCAGTTCTGGAAAGGTAAAAAAATCTTTAGCATGTGGTTGTTTTACCACTACTTTCCTGTTTTTTTGTGCAGCCAAATGAGGTTAAAATTTGTATCTAAAATAGAAAAACGTTTAGCAATATCTTTCACATGTTGTTGTCATCCATTACCACTACTTGTTTTTGTTGACTGTACTCCAATGTAATTAATGATTTTAAGTCAGTAAATGAGGGTAACTTTTATATCCTTTTTATTGTAAATTGCTTTAAATGTTTGAAACAACATAGTGTAAGCTAATAACATATGAAATGCTGAGAAAATGTGCTGTGTTTGAGTTTCTTTTCGAAATTGTTTTTTTTGTGTTTTGGTTAAAAAGGATGGTTTGAACCATTTTGTTTACTTTTAGGGCTTTTTATTATTGTAATATTGCATCATTTATATCATGATTTTTATGATTCCAATATTAAGACAACATGCCAGGATCAAATCACCAGAAAAGATTTGTTATTTTCAGCCCTTGGCACAGGAGTATATTCACCAGAAACACCCACAAAAAGCCATTTTGTTTTTTTAATGTGTGTAATTAAGTTTGTGTTGCAAATAACTTTATCCTAACTTAATTGACTATTTCACACACTATTTGCCTATAATTAGGTTTTTCACAATTACGGATTCTTGTTTACTCTATTCAACCTGTTTAAAGCTAAAATTAGTACCGAATTCCAACATGAGTTACCATTTTAATTTTTTGAGGGGGCCACATGGGGGCACGATCCTAAAAAGGTTGAGAACCACTGGTGTAGGGTATGTCAACAAGTGTTAATGGTTAACTTGGTTACTGTGTACACATAGGTTTTTTCAATTCAGCAATTTATATCTTTACAAATGACATTAGTATTGATAAGATTTGATGGGAAACAGTTTTCAAACCAAACTGTATCAACAGGGGGGGGGGTAATTTATTTTTGTGTTGTGGTTAAAAAGGATGGTTTGAACCATTTTTGCTGACTTTTAGGGCTTTTATTGTAGTGATATTGCATCATTTTATATCATCAGTCATGATTCATGACTTTTTATGATTTTAATGTTATGATAACATGCCATGATCAAATCACTAGAAAAGTTTTGTAATTTTTAGCCCTTGTTTAAAGGATCTGTAAACATGTATTGTTTATGACTTGAGTAGTTTGTTCCATTTTATTCAAATTTCAAAGTGAATAGATGCTGCATCTTTTGTTATTCTGTTTTTTTCTTCCAAGATTTTAAATGAAATATTTGCCACCAAATTTTTAACACCACATCATTACATTCCTAACAAATTTTTGATTAGTAATATTTATCTCCGAAATGTTTAATTTATTGCCTACCCCTGGTTGATAAACTCTAACATAGGAAATGGACACATTGTAACATGCCAATCATTTATACAAGAAATTTCATGTAATGTGGCTTGTACCTTTTACACAATTGATTAAGAACTTTTATTTGAGACTTAGTGCCATTGTGTAGGGTCTGTCAACAAGTGTTAATGATTAACTTGGTTACTGTGTACACATGAGTGTGGCGCTTTGTTCAATTCAGCAATTTATATATTTACAAATGACATCAGTGCTGATAAGATTTGAAAGAAAACAGTTTTCAAACAGAACTGTATCAACATTATCTTTGAACACTTATTTGACTTACCGTATTTTACGGACCATAAGGCGCAACTTAAATCCTTTTTTTTCGGGGGGGGGGGAACAATAATGACTTGGACATGTATCAGTTATGGAAAGGTAAAAAAATCTTTAGCATGTGTTTGTTTTACCACTACTTTCCTGTTTTTTTATGCAGCCAAATGAGGTTAAAATTTGTATCTAAAATAGAAAAACGTTTAGCAATATCTTTCACATGTTGTTGTCATCCATTACCACTACTTGTTTTTGTTGACTGTACTCCAATGTATTTAATGATTTTAAGTCAGTAAATGTGGTTAACTTTTATATCCTTTTTATTGTAAATTGCTTTAAATGTTTGAAACAACATAGTGTAAGCTAATAACATATGAAATGCTGAGAAAATGTGCTGTGTTTGAGTTTCTTTTCGAAATTGTTTTTTTGTGTTTTGGTTAAAAAGGATGGTTTGAACCATTTTGCTTACTTTTAGGGCTTTTTATTATTGTAATATTGCATCATTTTGTATCATGATTTTTATGATTCCAATATTAAGACAACATGCCAGGACCAAATCACTAGAAAAGTTTTGTTATTTTCAGCCCTTGGCACAGGAGTATATTCACCAGAAACACCCACAAAAAGCCATTTTGTTTTTTTAATGTGTGTAATTAAGTTTGTGTTGCAAATAACTTTATCCTAACTTAATTGACTATTTCACACACTATTTGCCTATAATTAGGTTTTTCACAATTACGGATTCTTGTTTACTCTATTCAACCTGTTTAAAGCTAAAATTAGTACCGAATTCCAACACGAGTTACCATTTTAATTTAGAGGGGGCCACATTGGGGCACGATCCAAAAAAGGTTGAGAACCACTGGTGTAGGGTATGTCAACAAGTGTTAATGGGGGGGGGGGTAACTTTATTTCTTAATTTAATTGATTGTTTTACATATCATTTGTCTATATTGTGTGTTTTTTAAGTCAAAATTAGTACCAAATTCCAACACGAGTTTGCCATTTACATTTTTTAAGGGGGGGGGGGTATGGGTGTGTCGCTTTGTTCAATTCAGCAATTTATATATTTACAAATGACATCAGTGCTGATAAGATTTGATGGCCAACAGTTTTCAAACCAAACTGTATCAACATAATCTTTGAACACCTATTTGACTTAAAAATATATAAATTGCACAGATAAGTAAAGAACTAGCTGCTAACAGCTTTGGAGAGCAAATATGAACTTGTGTTTACTTCAGGACTTGTTTTAATCAATGTGGTAAAAATGTCACTATTTGGTGTTGTTAAAACTGATTTAGCTAAACCACTGGGGGGGGGGATATGAACTTGTGTTTACCTTCTGACTTGTTTTAATCGATTTGCCAAAAATGTCACTATTTGGTGTTGTTAAAACTGATTTAGCTAAACCACTGCTTTTTTGTACCAAACCCTTAACAGGTTGTTGATTTTAAAATGCTTCTTTAAAACAACCAGTTTTTAACTTGAACTTCATGTTTGAAGTAATTGCTACCAGAGGAACTAAATTCTGCATACCAGGGGGCTTATGGGTGTAGGCTCACTAGGAACACCCACTAAATACCATTTTATTTTTAATGTGCATAATTAAGTGTGTGTTGCAAATAACTTTATTTCTTAATTTAATTGATTGTTTTACATATCATTTGTCTATATTGTGTGTTTTTTAAGTCAAAATTAGTACCAAATTCCAACACGAGTTTGCCATTTACATTTTTTAAGGGGACCACAAGTCTTACAGGGTTACAAGAAGGGTGCCACAAGGCCCCAAAGTTGGTTGAGAACCACTGCTTTAGAGGGTGCTGGCACTCACATTAACAGCCACTGCCTCAAACCACCTGAACAACATTAAAACCACTTTTGGCTAATGGGAAATAAATTTTCTACTTTTCAAAATGTCAGGTGCAAATGAAAACGACCAGGAAATATTTCAACTTGTTCGAGACGAAGTTTATTCCCGCAAACGAAATGAAAAAGTTGATCAACTTTTGGCTGAAAACAAATCAAGAAGATTTCGAACAAGTATTTAATATGTTTGACATCAGTTTTTTAAAGTTAAGTTTTACCAGCAGTTGTTATTTGTCAATAAATTGGTTACCGGGGGGGGGGGAGGAAATATTTCAACTTGCTCGAGATGAAGTTTATTCCCGCAAACTAAATGAGAAAGTTGATCAACTTTTGGCTGAAAACGAATCAAGAAGATTTCGAACAAGTATTTAATAAGTTTGACATCAGTTTTCAAAAGTTAAGTTTTACCAGCAGTTGTTATTTGTCAATAAATTGGTTACCACCATTTTATGTGTTTAACATATTTATGTATACATGTTGTGAAGTGAAAGTCCAGCCTGCTGTTGAGACTTCATTTTGTTTTTATATGTTTCACAGATCGTGAAATTTCTTGATTTATTTATGGATTTTGCCGATTTTATTCTGATGAGAGCTTTTGGAAAGGGGGGGGGGACATGTTGTGAAGTGAATGTCCAACCAGCTGTTGAGACTTCATTTTATTTTTTTATGTTTCACAGATCGTGAAATTTCTTGGTTTATATATGGATTTTGTCGATTTTATTCTAATGAGAGCTTTTGGAAAGACACGATTATTCGACAAAAGTTTCAGTTACAAGATTCTCAGTTGACAGAAATTGAGAGTGATTACAAGGGAAACTTTGCAGAAAGACAATATCGCATGATGATGATATGGATGAAAACCAACAGCCTAAGTAAAATTATTTGAATGCTACATTTCGTGTTATAGTGTTGTTATGGATCCCCTTCCATGAAGGGGACACATATTGTTTTTGTCATAATTTGTTCTTTTTTCTTTTACTGTCTAACACTGGTTTGTCATACATGTTTGGTCAAGAAAGAGTGCTTCAAATGTATTCCAATTTGGACAGATGTTAGTTATTTATCCATATTTGATCCTTCTGAAGTTTGACCCTGAATAACTCTATTGTTCACTCACAGGACCCCAAAACATAAAATTTTAAAAATGGCTGCACTGACCAAAGTACGTGATCTAGGGGTTTCATGCTTTGTTGTTTGATGCGATGTAAGGTATTCTAAAGAATTATGTACCCTTTAAAAGGATTTACCCCTTAAACCCTAAAATATTAGTTTCTGTCTAACACTGGTTTGTTAAATGCTTTTGGTCAAGAAAGAGTGCTCTAAATTTATTAAAATTTGCAATTTGCAAAGATGCCGTTTGGCGACTACACTGCGATAGGCTTTTGAAGAACAATTAATTTATATGGGGGGGGGGGATTTCATGCTTTGTTGTTTGATGCAATGTAAGGTTTTCTTTCTTTTATTGGATTTTTTTCTACTTTTTATTGGATTCACACGTTTTGCAACTCTTAACCCCAAAATAATCGCTTTTAGTTTTTCCAGTCCCTTAGGTCAGAAATGCAAGCCTGTTATATGTGCTAAAATGTAAAATTTTAGAAAAAAAATGTTTGTAGTGGGTTACTCATTTATTGTTCAAAGTTTTGCCTGGAAAGCGCAAGGGAGTAATTCACTGGTTTAACTGCGGCGATTTAATGCATAGCGGGAGATCGCTGCTTGGCGCATAAACAGTCGTTTAACGTCTTTTTGATGATTAGACATCAGCGCAGCAATGCTATGTACTTTTATTAAGTTAGCACGTGTATTTTCGGTTTTAGCAAAGGTTTTGTACCCTAGAAGTGTTCAAAAAATGATATTTCGGTATTGTACGTTTTAGACAAACATTGTTGATTAACATGAAGGTAAAAACTACATGTTTTCTAAAGATGCATTAAAAAGTTATTAAACGGTCATTGACAAGTTGGCTGCCTTATGATGACTGATGGTCAACTTGTAGGAAACGCAGAACACAGTTGAGAGTAATTTTTTGTCACAACATAGCTTCTTTAATTTTTACACCTATACTCTTTAAACGGCCGCTTGGCGACTACACTGCGATAGGCTTTTGAAGAACAATTAATTTATATGATAATAATGATGCAAAAAGAATTTGGACAAACCTTTTTTAAGTTTGTATAATGCTTTCCAATCAAGAATGTCTACAATCTACACATAACGGCAACACTTGTTTCCATAAATCCGCACAAACACAGGTGTGGAGACCCATTCATTTTTGCAAAAACAATCATGTATGTAGATCAAATGATGTGTTTTTTATCTGCAAACCTTACATGCATGTTTACCTAAAACAGAGGTGGACAGCCTTTACCATTAGGAGGGGGCATTAAAGGTTTTTTTTTCACCAATGGTTTAGGTTTGCAGATTACAGGGCATAAGTAAATAAGAAAATTATTTCATAATATTCCTACTTATTATCCCTAAAATCAGATATGATGGAAAGGGTAATTTTGTTTCTCTTAGGTTTTTGATAATGAAGCTTAGTTAACTGATTACTAGCTTGCAAACTGTTTTTGTTTTTGACTTTTGGCGTTTATATAAGTCATCACCTGACTAAGAATTTTTTAAATCATTTAAATCACAGCCCCAAGCTTACCCATTAAAAATTTGTTTACTTTTATTTCTAGTAAGGGGGGGGGGATCACCAATGGTTTAGGTTTGCAGATTACAGGGCATAAGTAAACAAGAAAATTATTTTATAATATTCCTACTTATTATCCCTAAAATCAGATATGATGGAAAGGGTAATTTTGTTTCTCTTAGGTTTTTGATAATGAAGCTTAGTTAACTGATTACTAGCTTGCAAACTGTTTTTGTTTTTGACTTTTGGCGTTTATATAAGTCATCACCTGACTAAGAATGGGTTTTATCTTTTTAATAAGTACATTCACAACAACATAAAATTACTGGGTCAAGGCTCGCATTTAAATCAAAGCCCCAAGCTTACCCATTAAAAATTTGTTTACTTTTATTTCTGGTAATGTTTTAGGTTATACTGAAATACAAAACAAATAATGGTCAAACTGGATTTAAATTTAACCCTTTTATTACAAGTGTAAATTTAGTGCAAGCATCATAATCATACATTTTTTTTTATCTGCAAACCTTATGAAAGTTTACCCAAAACATAGGTGGACAGCCTTTTCCATTAGAAGGGGACATTGAAAGTTTTTATTTTACCAATGACTGCCAGTGAGCGTAGGGTTTAGGCTTACAAATTACAGGGTATAAGTAAACAAGAAAATTATTCCATAATATTCCTACTCCTTATCCCTAAAATCAGATATAATTGCGGACTTAATCCCATTGATTACTCTTGTGTATGGCATTACATTGTTTCATCGGTTAATTTTGCATTTTTCATACGCGTAATAAGCACATAATCAGTATACAAAGTTGCTTTGTATTTACCTTATCTTAATATTCCCTAAAAACCCTTCCCATTGCAGTTTTGGAAGCCAAGTGTGTATGAAAAGGTTTTATTCAATCTTAGCCCTTCCAACATATACACTTTACACTTCATGTATCTGCATTTAATGTGCATGTGTGTTCACATGGTTCTGTATCTATGGTTGCATTTGGCTCTGCTGATTTGAGAACCTCTGGTCTACAACTTTTAGAAAAACACCAGTGCAGCAAAAGCAACTCTTACTAGCATTACAGAGCATCGCAAAACAGATAATACAGTTGTTACCCTGAGTGTTTATGCAAACCTTGAAAAAATATTCATGTTTATTGCCCAGTGATGTTATGCAGAACAATGTTATGGTTGATCCTCAGTACACAACCAGAATTAAAGTTCAAAGTTTCTAAACAAAATCGCTCAAACCTTTATCCTTGTGAATGAACAGTTTTGTTTCTAGACATAGTTCCCTGTTTTTATCTTCAAGAGAAGAGAAACTTTATAAATGTTGTGGTTTATTTTTTATTTATAGAGAATATTGAAAAAACCATTATAAAACTGAAGAAGCTTCATCTTGAGATTCCTGAAACATTNATTAATTTATGTTATTGGTAAAGCTGCAATTGAATCTTAATTTGTACAATGCTATGCAATTTATGTATTTGTTGCATTTGCAAAGATCTTCAAACTCAGTCAGTCTGTAAACGAAAATGGTTAAACCTGAAAACAAATTTTTTGAACATTATACTTTTTTAACGTTGAAGAACATAAGTTGAAACTGATAATAATCACTAAATTGCAACTATAGTTTTTATGTGATGCATTAAAATTGCCCTATGCTTGCACTAAGATTACAGTAAGAAAGAAAGTATGAATGTAGTATTAGTTTTATTTAAACATTTATCTTTTTAAATAAAACATTTGCAGTTGTATCAGGTTAATTGCTTGTTTATTAATGTTTGATTTGATGAATAAGCGATTTTCACCTGTTTTAGATTGGTGTATTCAGCTTTGACTATTGTCCTGATGAACAACTGCAGTTTGCTGGAAGCGTCCTTCCTCATGTGGAGATATTTCAAATTTGTCCATTTCTTGCCATTAGTGATTCAACAAACAGGGGCAGAAAGGTTTGAAGTTTTATTTTAGTTATGGTATTGTTATTAGAATTTTGTTTATAGTATCACACATTGAATACATTTTGTATTGTATGAATTTCAAGTGTGCACAGAAAAACATTTTATAATATTACAAATGCACTTCACTAGTAACACAGAATCAGGAAACACCCTCAATAACCTAACGTTTGGAAATACACCAATATTAAAACATATTTTTATACAGAATGCATTACCATTGGCCAGAAGCATTAAAGATGGGCTTCTACAAATTGATCACCCACATCAGGTTTGATATCATTATCAATACTAACTTGGGATGAATACAAATAGTTCCAATCACATTTTAGCAGACACCAAGCTTTGCAACAACTTGACGCTAATAACTCAATTTTTGGTTCAGCACAGATGTCTGTTACAACTATATTTTATCACCTAATAGTACAATTTGCATTTAAAAACAATTCTGTAATTTGAATTTACTGTTTTCCCAATATATATGTTTCATTAATCAAACCACAAACTATTAGGCAATTAAAATGATTTTTTTAATTACTAATAACTACATGTTTATATGTTTACCAGTTCAAGAGTTTGATTTTGAATGCTTTCAAATTACAATATTTGGTAATATATACTTGTTTTTATGTTTAACAGATCAAGGAGTTGTGCTTGAGTAACATACCTTTTGGAGATGAAGGTGTGAGCATACTAAGCAGTGGGGTGGGCAAAGTAGCTGAACTTTATATAAGAGGCATTGGCATGACATCAGTTGGTGCTGTTAAGTTGGGTGAACATCTTGAGATGGAAAATACACCGTCCATGGTAACTATGAATTTGTTTGTCACTTTTCAATTGTCATTGTCAAAACCATTGTGACCAAATGATTGTTGATAGAGAAACAATGATTTCAAACAATATTTTCTATTTCCTGATGTGATAGGTGTTTGGGCATCAACAATTCATGTTGTATAGCTGTTAACTTTACATTATTGTTGTTGTGTGAAATGTACATTATTGTTTAGGTTAGATTGAATATCACTCATAATGAAGTGGATGACATTGGAGCTTGTGCAATTACCAAGTCAATCCACAAAATGAAAGAGCTTGAAATGGATAATTGTGGAATTACAAGTAGAGGAATGCCAGGCATCACTCAAAACATCCTAAACTCTCAAACTGAGGTTTGTCACTGTTACTTTTAATAATATTCACTGAAATGTTTTTTTTATTGGTTGTTTGATGAAGTTATGAAAGATATTTTAGTTT
>QLIY01002043.1:0-16583 GCA_003260075.1 Phallusia mammillata
GCGGGCATTGGGCTGGTCGTTTTCCGGTGACATTGGTTAAGACGACTTACAAAGCACAAAGTCCCACCCAACGACGCCCAACAAACAGTAAGTTGCTCGGTGTCTGGGCTTATGTTCAGCGGGAGAACACCGGTGGAAACGTCGTCGACCGCCTGCTCGCCCGACATTTTGCGTTTGTGGTGCACCCAAAGTGCTAAACCACCCGCTAGGGAGTAACGTGTCGAGCCCCGTAACAGCAAGACCTAACCTCCCAATGCTTGCTGAAAAGGAAAAATTTTCCCTTTTCAATGCTTTCAACTAACTTCTGTTNGACATTGGTTAAGACGACTTACAAAGCACAAAGTCCCACCCAACGACGTCCAACAAACAGTAAGTTGCTCGGTGTCGGGGCTTATGTTCAGCGGGAGAACACCGGTGGAAACGTCGTCGACCGCCCGCTCGCCCGACATTTTGCGTTTGTGGTGCACCCAAAGTGCTAAACCACCCGCTAGGGAGTAACGTGTCGAGCCCCGTAACAGCAAGACCTAACCTCCCAATGCTTGCTGAAAAGGAAAAATTTTCCCTTTTCAATGCTTTCAACTAACTTCTGTTAGTGGTTGTACAGAACCTTCCGCAATAGCTCGTGCATAAAGCGTTTTATTGCGTCAGAAAATGAATGGAATGGAAGAAGACATGTAAATACGTGTTCAGTGGTAATATAGCGGCAACGAGCTTTTGCACGCCAAACGCAAAGCCGTCGCCACAGCTAGATATCGGCTTTACAATACCGTCTAGCGGGCATTGGTCTTTTCGTTTCCGGCGTCATCGGTCAAGACGACTTATCCCTGAAGCGAAGACGCCGAACGAACAGACGAGTTCCTTTTTTTTTTTGATGACCGGCCTTGGTTTGAGCGCTGAACATCGGTGGGAGCATAGGCTGGACGTAGGAGACTTCCTGCTACTGCGACACTTTGAGTTTGTGGGCTTACCAAACACAAGATTTGGTCTGGCAAAGGCATTGACTTTGGTATTGAAGAGGTGCGGAGCTGTTATCAGGAGGCAATGGTGCTTGTGCAACGAAAGCTCTACATCAACGCTAAGCAAAGTGCAAAGATAAGCAATGACGCAAAATCCCACTAAGCAGTAGCAAGACTTTACCTCTCAAAGCTGATACAAAATGAAAAATTGGCCCGTTTTAATTCTACTAACCAACTACTGTTTGTGGTTTACAGAACCTACTTCAATTGGTCGTGCATAAAACGTATTATCGCGATAGCAAATGAATTGCAACCGCACATAAAGCGATGCGACATTAAGTGGAAGAATGTAGCGACGACGAGACGTCGCAACTGCGCTGACGCTCTTACACGCCCAAGTACTCATCACAACTAGACATCGTACCCTCACGACCGATTTGCGGGCATCGGCAGCATTTCGCGTCAAACAAGCACCCATTCCGTGCATCAAATCTTCAGGGCATTCACTCTCACATAGATATTGTGAAGCTGATAGGTATTCGTTCTTAAATCGCTCTGTTTTCGAAACTCGTCAAAAAAACAGTAAAACCAAATTGTTTGTAATTGTACTTTGTTGCATCAATCGTTCAGCAAATTTTTCCTCCAAGCGTCTCCAGTTTCAATTACATCCCGAAGACCAGAAAGCTTTAATTTCGCACTTAAACAGACCAGACATTTTGAAGTTTGATGGGATATTAAACTGTTTTGTCGGATAACTTTGAATTTAGATCAGATTATGTATGCATCCATTAACTACACCCCCCCCCCCAACTCGTCAAAAAAACAGTAAAACCAAATTGTTTGTAATTGTACTTTGATGCATCAACCGCTCAGTAAATTTTTCCTCCAAGCGTCTCCAGTTTCAATTACATCCCGAAGACCAGAAAGCTTTAATTTCGCACTTAACCAGACCAGACATTTTGAAGTTTGATGGGATATTAAACTGTTTTGTCGGTTTTGATGGATAACTTTGAACTTAGATCAGATCATGTATGCATCCATTAACTACACATATGAAGCAAGTCGCAACTTACTATAGAAATGATGATTGAATCTGGCTTTTTAGCTATAGCCGCCCACCCTAAATGTTGGATTATTTCACATTTTATTTTACCCACCCTCCAGTTTCGTCATTTATATTTAGGCTTCAATATTGTCGCGTGATTATTAAGTCGCAGCAATGTAAATATGTGTTATTGAATAGAATAATTTAGTGTCGAAGCTTATTATTTGCAGTCATGGTAGGCGACACAAAAGTGTAAACTACAAGGAATAATATAAATATTCTTTAAAACTCTTACTTTCTACCATGTCTATTGGTGCTGTTAAAGTTATCCGCCGAAATTTTTATGTGCAACGCTTATTTTTTACCGTCATGGCTTTGTGGTCGAGTATTTCCCCCCCCCCTGCAGTGTTCGAGGGCTTTTGGCAACCATTAAATTGGGCGCCACACTACAACGAATAATATAAATACTTTTTAAACTCTTACTTTCTGCCATCTCTATTGGTGCTGTTAAAATTATCTGCCGAAATCCTAATGTGTAAAGCTTATTTTTACCGTCATGGCTTTGTGGTCGAGTATTTTACTTATTATTTGCATTCATGTGAGTGCTGACTGGGTTTTTGCTTGGTATTAAAATATATCGCTGATAGCTTACGTCTCACATTGTACGATAAACAATGTTGTTAGGATTATGCACAGCAAGCGTTGTTTATTTGATTTCTTACAAGTTTCAGCAATGAAACAATTATTCAAATCAGACTAAGTTAAAGGTTGATAAAAGAAGTTCAAATTGAAACTTTATCAACATATATACAGCCAGTAAAACGAGTTACAAATAGGGACACAGCAAAACACTAGCATCTAGGATTAGTTGTTATCAGGTTTTTATGTTAATTATTTGACGACGTTAGCAATAATAGCTAATATTAGTTCTTCTAAAATCTAAAAAAAATTATGTAGCATTTCAATACGATTGTCGCCTGTACGTTGGATAGATAACACAGAAAGCACGAATAATATACAGCGTCAGTAAATCATATTTCTCTTTTAGTGATTATCAGTTAATATATCTTGATTGTTACGCATAAAGGATTTTGAATGGATAGCGAGTATTCTTCAAAGAACTTTACCAGAAGCACATATGGGTTGGCAATCACTGCTCTGGAAAAGAATAGTAAGTTTATGAATATTTCAATGATCGAATGCGAATATTTGGGCATCGATTTCGAAGTTACAAAACATTTTTTGATGGGGCCCAAGACAGAACCATCGGCAAAAAAGCTTAAAACTGCAGCCAACCAAAACATCGGTGCATAACATCAATTTTATAGATACACATATGTTTCGACACACAAGTAGTCTCTTAGTCTGGGCAAAGAAAGTCGTGATCAAGCAAGCAATTGGTAGCTTGTACGTATTTACATTCTACCGATCACAAAAACGACATTGCTGGTATTTACAAACCGAATCAGATGTTTTGCTATGTTATTCTGCTACGATATAAACGTTTGCACAAAAATCAACAACACACTATACAAAGTGAAATTAAGCATTAAAAAAGCCCTATAGTTAAACGGACTCTATGAAAGTGAAGTTATCCAGCTTCCTGATTTTGGGGTTACAGCAACACACATTCTTTTTCTTCTTTCATCTAAAAACAGATGTAATGTTGTTAAAAGGGTTTAAACTGGCGTGTGCAGGCAGTTTATAGGTTTTACAGTGTGCCACAAAAACACATTCGTAGAGTGCAACCTATATCTTATGCTTTAGGACTGATTTGTTGAAATATGAGTGTGCGTGACAACTTTTAAACCTCATTTTAAACAGACACAGGTATTAAGGTCAACTCTTTTTGTTTTAATGCAAGAGAAAAAGGGAAAATTTGCAGCAACAAACATTTTAGTTTGATAGTGTGCCCCCAAGCTGATAAGTTAGAGGACAACTAAATTGTAAAACGAACAATATGCAACATTAAAATGGTCCACCACTACCAGACATGGGGCCATTCGTATTCGAATGCATTCGTATACAGGTTTTGCCATCTTCGTGCTGTATTCGAATGATTTTGGCTCCCCTAAAGGGCCGCGGACCCCAGTTTGGGAACCGCTGGATTACGGGAATCGGTGTAAGCAAGCTTCGGCAGGGTCATGAAGTAGATATTGCAAGGGGTAATGGGCGAATCTGATTCGTATTGCGAAAGTCCTTACGGTAGATACTTTTCCACAGTTACTGGGAAGCATTCCTACTGCCAAGGATGTTAGACGATATTCTTATCCGAGGGGTATGTGTTTTGCCAGGTAGAAGTGAGTGCGAGAGGTTCGGCGTGTTGGAGAAGGGCGGCCGACCGCTATATACACTGGCCTGGGATGGACTTTAGTGGGACGTGAAGCTTGAATCTAACAAAAATAATGCAGATCATCAGGTGAACTTTGTGACATGTAATGTGCAGCTTCATAAGCTATTTCAGCAGATGAACGACCATGACTTCAAGGATGACAGATGTCCAGTGAAAGCTTCGTATTCGGTTGAGGATAAGCGAGCGTTGCAAAACATGAAAGCAACTGTAACAAAGCGCAAGGGTCATTATCAACTTGCCGTTCCTTGGAGGTCTAACGACGTTTCTCTGCCATACAATCGTAAAATTGCTGAAAAAAGACGTCGCAGTCTTAAAAAGCGGTTTCGTGCAGACCTCGCTTTATTTTCCAAATACCGAAAGAAGATTAGCGATTGCATTGACAATGGCCAAGCGAGAAGAATTCCAGATGGAACCAAACACAGCCCCAGTAAGACATGGTATATTCCTCACCACTGTTGCGTAACAGGTAAATTTCTTGTCGTCTTTGACTGTGCGGCAAAGTTTGCCGGAACTTCTCTTGACGGTAATCTTCTGCAAGGACCTAATCTTACTAACAACTTAGTCGGTGTGTTGACACGGTTTCACCAGGAAAAAATAGCCATAATGGCCGATTTAAAGGGTATGTTCCATCTAGTCTTTGTAGACTCAATAGATTGTGACGATCTAAAATTTTTTGTGGTGGCCAGATGATTGGCTGATTATCAGATGCTGGTGCACCTTTTTGGGGCAGCATCCTTCCCTAGTCTGCCGTGGATAAAAATGATTTTATTCAGGTTTTGCGAAGATTTCTTCTTAGGAGAGGTTTAACGACAAAGATGAAGTATAGCGATAACGGTTGCAACTTTGTAGGCGCTGTTTTGGAGCGCATAATCCGTGCAGCAAGTAAGATTCTTCGTTACTTAGCAGGAGAGAGCATCCTAGCTGAGCAGTCACTTTATACATTTCTCGTGGAAGTGAAGTCAATTATACACAGCAGGCCCCTGACAACTGTTAGTAACGATCCAAAAGACGGTCCCACATTGAAGCCAATTTCGTACAACACAAATGGATGTAAGATACCAGAAACTTTCTAGAGGGTGATGTTGTGTTAAGTTGTTTGACGAAATCTTAATATAGACTTCATCATTCATTAACGCGTAACTTTTGGATTTTATTTGAACACAGATTTGTGCACCAAAGGTTGCATTTTTTTGAAATCTGACCCGTTTTATGTGATTATCTGGTCGTGATTTAAATATATATATATGATGTGTAAAAAAGAATAAAACAATTCAAAGCGGCTTGAATTTCCTGATACCTGATAGTTACGTGTGGACCAAAACAAGTTTGGAGGGCCACACGAATAATAATTGACGATGGCAGCTTACGGTGTATATTTCTCTTTAAGATTTTGTGATCTTGTAAGAAATAATTTTTATATTTCTGCAACTGTTTTGGTGATAAACGTAGAAAAACTGTGCACAATCTTTGGTAGTGACAGCAGCACAACCGCAGTTACAGATAAATATATAGTTTACTTTCTTAAGAAACGTTTGCTTGACTTCTTCCAGCTTCTGTTTGGTGCTATTCTGTTCCTGTGTGTTTATCTCCACATCAGATGTTTGCAAATGATCTTGAAACTTCGACATTGCGTCAGATATAGCATTGTCCAATTTGATCTCCGCATCTTTTAAACTTGTTTTTTTCATATCAATCTAGTAACACAGACGCAGAAAAAAAATAATTTTATTTTTACAAACCTACAGTTATTATAAAGTATTAGTAAGTTACCTTTGCTGCTTCATCATTGACATGAGTATTTGCCAAGCCTTTTGCTTCTTGGACGCACCTTGCCTTTTGCCGAGCCTTTTGCTCAGCATGTTCCTAAAACATATTGTTGTGTTGGTTGTTAAATCGTTTTTTACCAGCGATTTGTATCCACAGGCAAAATGAATGGTTCCCGACAAATGCACCAGTGTTGAACCAGATAAATGTCACGATTTATTGTCAAACTGCAATAAAGTAGTAGGCATTCGTATTTGTGAATTGGGCTTGATGCTGGAGCTGACAAATTTCCACCGACAGGAGAGCAGAGTTTTAAATCGGGCCAGAAAAATCAATGAGTAAAAGCCTCAGATGCTGGTTTGAACTCGAATTAAAAAAATGGCCTAAAAGTTAAATGAACTAAAAAAAGATATTACGGCACAACAAGAAATTAACAAACACAGGCTACAAAAAAATAAAAAAAGTTGATACACATGCGACCACATGTTTTTCTTTACTTTTTCATGTACCCTACTAATGTCTAATGTTCACCTTTCGTTGTTTGACATCTTCAATGACGCCCCTTTTCAACCTAAGCAAGGTCGATTTAGTTTCTTGCTGATATTTGTGAGTATCAAATTTATTTCTTATTCCTTTAATGCGATCTTCAAATACGTCCATTGCCTCTTCAATAGCGTCTGATGCTTTATAACGCGCAGCGTCAACGTCAGTTTGGTCGTTAGGTATCTACAGGGATAATATATGTGTAAATTAAAAGCATCAATGCTATTTACAATTGATACAAAAAATATTGTATTACCTTTAAAACGGCAATTCTCATGTTTGTTGTGGCTTCACTACAAGCGAATTCTGCACAAGTTTCCAAATGTTTCTGTCAAAAAAAGGTTTCCGTTACATATGGCGAATTTTCTTTTGGAACCATGCCTTAACGAAGACGATTCTAGTTGTAAAAACAAAAAACACAAACTAGGCCAATATACAAAAAACTTTGGCGAATGATTTGGGTTTTTATTTTGTTCTTATCGGTATAACTGAAACCTGGTTTTTAAAGTTGTCATCCTTGATTTTTGCACTAATTTCTTCTATGGTGTTCTCAAGGTCGTTTTGAACTGGTTCAACCAACGTTTCATGTATGTCGCCAACGCTCGCTTTAAACATGTTAAGGGCAACAAGTTTTTCCTTCCTAAAGTATTTTTCCAAATCTTTATCTTCAAGATATTTATCAGACAACTGAAATTAGAAAATGAAAGTTATACGGTGTTTTAACAATGAATCCAATTTGTGTTTTTTACGTCACTAAAAGCTTGCTCGAAAGTTTTTCTTGCCAAGTTTCCGCTTCCCTTTACTTTAAACTCCAACTCTTTCTGCAAAACAACACAAAAGGGGTACAAACTATGCATTACACAATTCAAGTATATTTTATATGTTGGAGAATAAACTCGGTCAAACGATCCAAACCAGGGCCCAGGGGGTCCACGAGTTGTATTCCTGGGGGGGCGCAGGTGCAGGCTCACCAAAAACGTCCCTCAAAAACCAGTAAGCCAATTTCTTCATAATACGTAGATTAAGAGTGTGTTGCATATATTTTTATTTACTAGTTTTATCGACTATTACTTTGTCGATATTGAGGTTCATATGCCCTATTTCATTTAAAATTTATGCCGTTTTAAAAACAAACAAGTTTCGGTATAAAAATGTTTATCCTGATAGAACCTGAACATGTTAGTTAAGTTTGCCCCCCTGTTTTGCGGGGTTACAAGTTGAGCACCTGATATCTGATCAAGTTGAGAACGATCGACCCATATTTTAACGTAAAAAGCGACTTTCTGTTTTCTGCAGAAACTTACCATATTTTGATTATTTATACCAATAAAATGCATACAATCCATTTTCAAGTCATTTTCCAGTCGTTGTCGTTCATTCTCGAAGTAATCCAGTAAAGCCTCGGGTTTGTCTTCAACAAATGTTCGCAGCGTTTTGATTTTTAAATTATCACCAAAGGCTGAAAGCTCCTCGCTTGGGACAAATTTTTTCACTTTCTGGAAAACAACGTACAATCTTAAGAATCAAAATTATTTAGGACATTTTGCATTTACCTCTTGCAGTTGGCTTGTGACCGAATTCAGTAGTTCAGTTGCTCTCTCTTTTATTTTGTACTCGGCTTGTTTCTAGAACAAGGTGTTCAACAGTGATATTTTCTTGCAAAATGGTACGCAACCAAATTTTTTTCGCTTTTTATCGTTTTGGTCGTAAATTTTTTGGTCAATATTTTTTCCTACCATCACGTAGGAATCGTAACGAGACCCCCCCCCCCCCCCCCCCCCCCCCCCCCCCCCCCCCCCCCCCCCCCCCCCCCCCCCCCCCCCCCCCCCCCCCCCCCCGTGGATGTACACCAAAAATCGTCACAAATGTATATGTATTACAAACACGTTACCTTATAGTTTACATTTTCGGTCCATATTGTTCTCCACTCAGATTGGATAGTTTTAGCAAGATCACCTTCAAATTCTTCAAACTTATACTTCTGATGCTCGAAAGCCTTGGCCTTAAAAACGCTTAAAGCGTCTTCTTTTAAGTTTTCGTGTTCTGCCATCAATTGATTATTTTCAACATATCCTCGCGCACAAACCTTAAAAATAATGTTGTGATTAAAGACCATAGTAACACATCATATGCCAACAAGTACCTGACGCGTTTTGGATCGGTATAATTGGAAAGATTCCTGGAGGTGTTGAGCTGCCAAAAGTTTTCCCATTTCCTAAAAAAATGACTGATGAAGCCTACGAAATTAGCATTTGCAAACCGTTTGAGCAATAAGGCATGTCGCTGTTTAAATTCCTTATTGGACTTCTGTATATTTAAACACACTTTAGTCTGAATTTTTGTATTTTACGAAACTATTGCAAAGAAAAGAAGGTGGTTAGAAACCTATGTTACCTGTTTGGTCTTGTTTGCTTCGAAAATTTCCAGTTTGTCGTTCTCTATAAGTTTGTTTAAATCGGTTTTATGTTTTTCCAGTATGTTTCTTTCCTTCATCAAGCCAGATTCAGCAAGATGAAGTCTGGCTCTTTTTGATGCAAAACCGTGCAACTCCTCAAAATGCTCATCCGACACAGATTTTTGCAATCTCTAAACGTTTACACTTTATACAGCAATTTAAAAATTACTTTTCAGTTAGTTGTCAAGCAAGCCATTCTCGCCCAATTCTGCAGGTAAATGTACGTGTACAATTATATCAGTCCATCTGCACAAACTTTGCGTTAATATATACTATCCGTCTATCGGCAAACTTAGTTCCGTTGTTATTGACATACCTTCGACATGTACTGTGTGTAAATTTGCAGGCATTTTGCAAGCAAATTGCTAATTCTTCCTTCCATGGTTTCCTGGAATTAAAAAGGATCGCTTATCAACCAAAGACCAGCATCAAACTATCGGTCCATGTCTTACCTTCCTTTTACACAACGCTCTTGAAAAAGGCACAAAGATCAAAACAAACCTGTTGGCGCTTGAGTTCAAGCAAAATGTGTTTGTATTGTTTTGTAATTTCTTCTTGCAATTCCTGTTGATATTCATCTTTCTGTTGCTCTGAAAGATTGATTTTTTCTGCCTTCTTGTCAAATTCAACCATTGCTTGATTTAAGGCCTTTTGGAGTATCTCCTCCTGTTTATGTCGATTGGTTTCATCCAGTAGTTCCTTAATCAACGTGTTTTAATTTACTATGAGAACAAATACGGGAAAATCACCAATTGCAAATGACGCACCTTAGCCATTTTTTTGTTGTACTCTTTTGTAAGAGTGATGGCAAATTGTTTTATTTCGAGAACAACTTGGTTCTAAAGTATAAAATATAGTGTTTTAACACTTGTTCTTAATTTTTAAAATCGATTCACTCGTACTTTTAATTCTTCATTTTTGTACTGTAAGAATTTCAATTGGTTTTCAAAAAAATCACGAAGTTGCTGGTTATCAAAGAATTCCTTTGCATCGTTAGCCGTTTCTGGAATATTAAGCAAAATCATCGCAGCCTCCTTACACTCTTTGTGAAAAGCCTCTAACTCATCATCATTCCGAAAGGTTTTTAATTCCTAAACATATAAAAGTTGCACTAAAAAAACGTCCACCAAAAAGAAATAAACATATTTATAAGGTATTGTGTTTTTATCATACTTCATACCGATTGTTTGTTCTTGTATTTTTCTTCGGCCAGTTTTATGTTCTCATAGAATTTTATTCTCATTTGTTGCTGTAATTCGAGAATTTAGTTGGTCGCATAAAAACCAGAACATTTTATAGATTTTTACCTTCTTTACGTCCATTTTCACCTTGATTACGTCATCGTATTCCTGAATTAGACGATGCAGATCATCGCGGTATTTATCACAAAATGTTTCGTCGTATTCCTGTGACTCTTCCTCAAATGTATCAAAGGCTGCTTTCCGCGCGGTTTCGAGGATTGTTACAAATTCGTCTTGATCTGTTTCGTCGATCCTCTTAACAGTGAAAACAAGGTCGTTGCGTCCGTTAATTTCAATTGGATATGGTAGAATGACTCGTCACAGTACGTGCGTAAACGAAATAAAGCAAAACAAGCACATGGGAGACAAGGTCGGCTACTAGGTGAAACATGGGTGACAACGCCCACCAAACATTGCCAAAAATGTGTGTATTACTCTTATTTAGAGGTCGTTACAGCAAGGTTTCAATGCATAGAACAAACCTCTTGTGGAATTTTATCTTTAAACTCTTTGCAACATCTTCTCACCAGTCGTTCCATTATGTTCCTAATATTTAGCTGAAAAATACTTTGATTAGATTGTTTAAAATTATTCTTATTTTCTTTGTTTGTCTTATTTTTATTCTTACTTGTTTAAGGAAACTTGCATGTGACGTTTCCAATGTATGACGTCGAATTGCATCTTTAAGACGGTTGCGATATTTTTCCTTCATGTTTCCAGAATGGTCTTTGTCAAATTTGTTGAGTATGTCATTTTCAATTTTAGCACCAAGCTTATCCAACTCCTCATGTTTAAAAAGCTCAGGATTCGTATTCTAATAATTAAATTTGTTTTTGATTTTAACGTTGGCACAAAACTCCCCCCCCCCCCCCCCCCCCCCCCCCCCCCCCCCCCCCCCCCCCCCCCCCGCCAACTCAAACAATTTTACTTTGCTGGACTAATCAATTTTATTTCATCTGTTTAATTTGTTTTCAAACCTGCGCTTCAAGTTCGTCTTTAAATTTTTGTGCAGCATCTTTTACATGTTCCTCATACTTCTTAATCTGTTTGTTCTATAAAATACTTACATTAAGGAAGTGGACGCAGTTTGTTAAAGAAAACTTACTTTATTTTCTTGATTTTGTCGTTGAAACATTAACATGTGCTGATTTACTCTGCTTTTTAACTTTTCCTGAAGACTGTCTTTAAATGACTGCCCGCCAAGCAACACGTGATTGTGGAAATGTCTGAGCACTTTCTCTTGTATTTCGTTTGCCTTGTTCTCTATAATCTCATCTTCCAAATATGTGTCAGGATTCTGCGACGAAAAAGTAAATACTCACTCACTCACTCACTCACTCACTCACTCACTCACTCACTCACTCACTCACTCACTCACTCACTCACTCACTCACTCACTCACTCACTCACTCACTCACTCACTCACTCACTCACTCACTCACTCACTCACTCACTCACTCACTCACTCACTCACTCACTCACTCACTCACTCACTCACTCACTTTTATTATGTTATTCCACTGTTGTTTGCAAAAATGATCACATTCCTCCAAAGTTTTTGTTGCTGTTTGCTCGGCAGCACTCTGCAAATAAGCGTTAAATCTTGTAAACTTAAATACTGTTGTCGCGTAATGTTTACCTGAAAAAGTGTGCCAATGTGTAGAGCGCTCTTTGGGTTGAAATTGTGCAACATGCCCGAGATCAGATCAATCATATTTTCACAAGTGGCCTCTTTGTTGCCAATTTTTTTCAAGGCTAATCTTTGTGGGGAAAATAGATCTCTAGCAAGGGAGTCCACATATGCCCTGAACATTTCATCCATTTCTGAAAATAACTGGAAGTTACACTAAAGCACATTTTTAAACGGGTACATATTTACCGTTTAACTAGAAACGTGGTGTTTTAATATACTTCCATTTTATTTCTTATTTACCGATTTACTATACACATCTTTTGATCTGCACATATGATTGTTTTTGCAAGCAAAAACAAATAGGTTCCCGTGTAGTGCGCGTGTTTGTGCGGATTTACGGTAAACAAATATGGCGGTTATTTTTCTTGTGGAAAAATTTTCAGAAAGCTTTAACACATCTTTAAAAGTGTTGTCCGTATTCTTTTGCATCATTATTGTCATATAAGAACAAAAAACAGTAAAAAGAACGAAAAATATAGTTTCAACTTAATCTCTTGCTTTGACCTTGATATTGTTATTGTATGTATGGTTTAAAAAATGACCCATTTCAGCAGGATAACGCGTCGGGCAGGTGATACAAGCAAAAAATGAAAGCGACACCCTGCCATGGTATAATACCAGGGTCATTAGAAGCGTTATATCAATCCAGTCGGTGTGCCATAAGCAGTACCATGTGACAAGGCATCAGCTGGAATATAAACCGGTAATGATTGTTTTTTTTTTGACAAAAGCTGTTAAAATTTTAACACGCAACATGTGCAAAAATAGCATATTTTTAGTCTAAGCAATTTATAACAAGCAAACTTGCATACTATCTTGCGACATGTCACAAAAAGGTTAAGCCTGTGGTGACTAGGGATGGCCCGATAGTACTGTATCGGCGCCGATACCCGATGCTTCGAGCAGTATCGGTACTCGTCCGATACTTTAGCGGTATCGGTACAAGTACCGATACAAGTACCGATACTTTGTTTGAGACTTTATCATGTGTAAAATTGAAAATGAAAGGAGGCAATAAAAAACAACCATAGGCTGTGAAAAAATATTTATGGGACTACATTTTAAAAAAGCGTTCGTTTTCGATTTAATGAATTAATATGACCTAATTCGCTACAGCGACTTAATGCCGCCACACGTTTTTTAGGCCCGCGTTAATTGCGAGCGAGGGTCACAACGCACAAAGTTCATTGTAAACGTTAAGTTTCGAAATTACAGGTGTTTAATTTGTATGGCCAAGTGTATTTAGACATTCCTAGTGTTATCAGTGACAAATTATTTTCTATGCCGTTAGGTGAACTTGTAAAAATGGCTTGTAAAAATCAAAGTGCTGTGTGGGATCATTTTATGAAGTGCGAAACTGATTTGTATCAATGCACATGCAATCATTGTGCAATTCTTGCCCGATTGTGCAATAATTGTTTCGAATCTAGAATATCGAGTCCAATTCTTATATTATTTTTAACTGTGTAGTCATTGACCTTGACAATAACGAAAGTAGACCATTTTCACACATTATAAAGCTTAACCAAAACAAAGAAAATTACTGGGAAAAAACTTTTTAAAACTAAATACCAAAAAATCCACAAAGACAGAGAATTAGCATGAAAATTTTGATTATAATAATTTCATTCATTGGTTTTTATTGCCTTCAGTAGTAGCAACCATGTTGTGAGCATGCTGAGGTAATTGGATTTGTCTGGTTGTAAAGCACTGACAAAGACTTCCTAGTGAACAGATATATAAAGTTTGCTTAAAACAACTGCAAAAAAAGGCACTCTAGCAAACAAAGTTGTGACATTCGGTGATTACTTTTTAAATCCTAATTAAACTACCTGCGATTTTGCAATACAAAATTTGGCGATAAGAAATTACCCAAACGTCATATGTTTTTGGATTCCTTCACTGTTATGGGAATATTAACAGGCAATCCCATTCTCTGCCCAAAGCCATGATCGTTAAATGTTTTTTGTTGTCAAAGTCGTAAAACAATAACGCCGGTAAGACGTTGCAAAGCGCGGCGCATAAACGTAATCACGTGATCAGGTACGTAACAACAAGTGCACCAATCGGTAATTGTGCCTCCAATGCACTACCGTCGTTAGGGCGTTGTTAGCTCGCAAACTGATTTGAGTCTTTAACAGACCTTAGCACTTTACGGCCTTAAGTGATTTATTAGACTGAGTGTGTTGTTAAATTAACTGTGATGGTAAAAAGGCAGTTAATGTGTTAGACTCAGTGTGTTGTTGTATTAACTGTGATGGGAAAACACATTGCAGATACATCAGTTTGAAAATGTTTTTGCTTGTTTGAAAAGTATCGGGTATCGGTATCGGATCGCAGTACTTTTGGGGTAAAATATCGGGTATCGGTATCGGTTCAAAATATTGGTATCGGGCCAACCCTAGTGGTGACTGGATAACAAAAGTTCGGATTTGTCGGGGTAGCTGGGGATATCAACACATGACAATATCTGTCAGCTGTAAAAGTTTCACCCAGATCCAGGAACTAAAATACCTTCCATTTGGAAGGATCCTATAGTTACCCACTTACTTTGAGGTTCAAATGTATTGTCTCCATCTCTTCGACTAGCAATATCCCTGCCAGGGTGCGGCATTAAAAAGCATTCGACTGTTTCAAACGAAGCCATGATATGCTTTCGGACGCTTTTTATACCATCGTTGGCATTTTCTTTTGTGGCCAGCGTTTTTGCCCACACTTTTTTTCCTCCATCCCATCCAAAACCTTCTGATTCATGAGGCCAGTCTCGGATCAAAAACATCAAGCGCTGGAAAAAAAATCATTATCGTAACAACCGAGGTGAAATTGTTTATTTATTGTTCTTTGCTACCTGAAAAGGTTTTTGGTTTTTGTTCAAAGTTGCAGTTTCTTGCATAGCTCGTCCATAATCAGTGAACAACTGAACAAAAATGGTATGATTTATCTAAATGCATTTCGCTTTACTGCAGTACATCACGCGCGTACAGCTCTCCAAGCAACAATTTATCTTATTCAAGAAATATAAATGTGAAGAAATAGCAGAAAATGTGACGAATATTACACATTCGTTAACGATTTTCTTTTACCCACCACTCAATCCACACCACAATTCAACTTAGAGCAAGAAAGTAGGAAATAAGTTTTGGGTTAATGTCCACGCTAAATCTAAGTTTTGCTGACGCTGAATTAAAAATGGACATATAACACCTGAAGTCAAAGTCACAGGATTCAGGTAATGCCTAATGGGCGATACTTGCTGCCTAAACAAAATGGGCAAAACATCCTAAAATGTATAGTAGGGAAACAAGTTGGTTCATCGGATGAAAGTTTAAAAACTAAAACTTTAAAGCATGTCGCTTTTTACGTCTATTTGGGCCGTTATTTATCCGTATATAGTGTTCCGAAGTACATAGGCAACCATTACGGTATTGCAATGAAGAAGAAGCTACGAAAGATCACTGATGATGGCATGAGCATTTGCCGAAACGTTTGAACAACTAGAAGGGTGGCTTAGCACATACTGCCCTTGCACATACACTATAATCTATTTCAAAACATAAATATATTTCCTATGCTTTTCCTGTGCTTCCCTATTGCTTTTGTATTGGGTCCCATATTAGCCATCGTCTTTTATAACCATGGTTGTTTCTGCAGGCAAAAACTCATGGGTCCCCACACATGCAATATTGAAAATACAGACGAATCCGGTTAATCGCATCATCGATTTGCCAAGGGCATTTGATGCGATTAACCGGATTATGCGATAATCCGGTTGCTATGTAAACAGTCCACGCGGTTATCAAAAGTGCTCATTTACACTTTCCCAGCTAAAACTAAGTTGCAGTGACGCTCAACTATGGCAACAGAGCAGTATTTTCTCTCTTTTGTTGCCGAATTGAAAAAAGTGCTACTCTCAGCGCAATACATGACGTCATGCTTCCTAACTGTCGTGGCTATGGTGCAATCGCCCAAAGAAAACAGAAGCAACGCACACACACTCTTTAATTGGCGGACACGCCGCAGTTCGTTTGATTTGTGCTTTCTCTTGTAGTCAGTTTTATTTGAAAAGATATGTTACGTCGCATCGTAGCCAAGGGACCCAACATTTAAATTTAGGAACTTCCCTATGACGACAGTTTATGACGTTTTAGTCTTGTTTTGGGTAGTTTCCCTCATAAAGGCCTCTCGCTTAATATACACGTAAAATTGTTTCTGACCTATTTCGTTTTGTAGTTCAAACCAACGCGTTAAGCGGCAAAGCGCTGTGCATATTTGTAAGCAAGCCCAAACCCGAAAGTACACGACCGAAACATGGTCAAACTTCCAACTTCGGCACATTCTACAGCGCAAAGGTGCAAAGGCGAGCTGAATCAGTTTCTATTATAACCCGTTATTCAATTGACAAAAAGAATAATTCATTTTAGCAAACCTTTAAAGACTCAGATTGTGGCGCTACTTTCTAGCTTACTCAGCAAAACTGCAGCTGCAAGATTAGCGTGACTGTCACGTGATCAACGTGTGATCGTTGCTTCAAAA
>QLIY01002044.1:0-15913 GCA_003260075.1 Phallusia mammillata
TTTTTTCGCATTGTTTGCACACAATAGGCGTATAAAAAGTCTGACACATATGGTTACTGTTTAGAGCAGTATAAAAATCAAAATATTTGGCAAGAGTTTTAATTGCGTCACGGCCGCCAGTACATATATTTTAATGAACATGTTCACGGTCGCACAAATATTTGACAAAATAATACAATTGTTGTTGAGTGTTCGTGGGCCGCATTGGAGGGCTTTATGGGCCGCATGCGGCCCGCGGCCCGCGAGTTTGACACCCCTGCTGTATGTGGTAAACAGCTAGTTTTTAATAGCCGCTGGCGACAAATCCGTGTCTGTTTTGAAGTTTTTTAGTTATTGGGTTTATTGTTTAATGTATGTGGAGCCATTAAAACGATTTTAGCTTTTAATTGTATGAACTCTTTGTAGTGTATTTTTCAAAACTTATCGACAGGCATCTTTTTGTAGGAATTGCTTTTGCGACAATGAACCGAATTGGCGAGGCAAGGTTTTTTAGCCAGTTACCACTACACTAGCCAACATGGCCTATGTCTTGTCGTCAGGTGCACTGATGAGATCTTGCAGGTCAAAACAGTGTGTATTATTTGCAGCTTACTTGTCATCTATCTATTGGCTTATATTAATCATATTGCCATCACTTTGGTTCCCCAGCAGTTGCTTAGGCATTTAAAAACCAGTTTTTCTGTAGTTTATACCCATTTGTGGTATTAAACAGATTTGGTGAGGCAATAACGTTCTGCCTGTTACTTCCAACAAACTGGAGGGCCAGATGGCTATACTAACCAATATGGCATATGTCTTTTAATCAGCTGCACTGATGAGACCTTATAGGTCGTTCTGTCTACTTCTACAGCCCCCCCCCCCATGTCTTTTAATCAGCTGCACTGATGAGACCTTATAGGTCGTTCTGTCGACTTCTACAGCTTCACAGTACGCCAGGCCCATTGAAGGCGCTATACCGAATCAGCCGGTCACCAAGCATTCACCACCATATGGCAAGGCGTAGGCTAGAAAAATCTAGCCTGCGGTGGGATTCGAACCCACGACAGGAGTCTTTCCGGGACTCGCGCTCTACCAACTGAGCTACACTGGCCCTCCCCCCCCCCTTAATCATATTGCCATCACTTTGGTTCCCCAGTAGTTGCTTAGGCATTTAAAAACCNGACGCTTCAGGGCTGATCCCAGTTATGAATTTATGTTCATCTTAACTTCTACAGCTTCTGTTTTTAAAATCCTTATTAGTAAATGACTTGACTTTATACTGCACACGGATATGATTTTTATAGTAGCCTACTGTTAGCTATAACATTATTATTAAAAAGCTAAGTGGTTTCCAAATTTTTTAATTTGAAAAAAGAAGCACATTGTGCAGAAAGTACAGACACTTTTGACAGTTTCATTTTGATTTATTTTCAGATCTCCTCTTTTTTGGTTTTCTTGGTAGACCTTTGGATCATTTTAGAAAAGAGCTTTTTGGCAAACGTGAACGACAAGACATAAATGGGGGGGGGGTATTTCAGGTACACACTTTGAGAAAGTTGCGGTAACTCTGATGAAGGATAAGTAAGACCTCCGGGTTTTGCTCCATTAAAGAAATCAGCTGGCACTGTGTTTGCATGGTGGACAACTTGCTAACAATTTTGCTTACTTTTGTAAAATTGTTTTTTGCCTTGAACAAAACATCACCTTCCAAAAACTCTAAACTCCATGTTACTTATCACAGCATTTGACTGTTTTTTTCTGCACCACTTTATTACTTGTTTATGTTGTCTAGCAATTGTTTTCGTGCCTTGAATTTTTTCAAATATCATTTTTGCTTCACAGCACTCTTTTGCATATAGTCGCTCATCTAATCCGTTCTTTTATGAAAAATCTACCCTTTGTTGACAGTTTAAAATGAGTAACTGTGGAAATAAAATATGGTCTTCGTTTAAGCTTGACTCTTCGTCTGCCCGGAGTTCCTGGTCGGGGTCAAAGTCGTTAAACATCAGTTCATTAAAAATGCAGTCAGTTTGGAAAAGGTCCATTTTCACCAAACTTTAGTTTGATCAGTAACAAGCTTTATGCACCCTTGAATATGTTAGGTAAAACTACGCTAAAAGCACTTCAAGGGGTCTGCAAAGTTTTCACTTGCAAACAATTGTAAATGAATGCATAGGAATTATGTAGGCGCTGATTTCGAACTTTACTGTTTGAAAATTAAAGTAAACGCTGCAAATGAATGTCCAGTTGTACCAACCAAACTTTTTTCCACTGCGGGCCGGATACGTTTAATAATGATTTGCGCGGGCCGCAGAGTTAGCGCCGTCTTTCCAAACTTAGCCCAAAAGGCGAATTTTATAGGGGCGATAAAATAATTGGTCTTCCTAAAAAGCCTATTTAAAATCAGTTTAATTGTATAGTTAGTCTCATCTTACAAGCAATGCTTGTATATTACGTCACAAGTAACACAATAAGGCAATTGTTTGCGCACAATTTACACTTTTTGTCTTGTCTGAGACGTAATAAACTGGCTTTGGATCAATCCTGGGAGTTGCAATTCTGTGAAAGTAGGTAATATCAAGTTTACATGTCGTAACAGTAAACAAGGAGTAGATTATTTTTTTACTGTCACAAAGTTATCAATACGATTTGGCAAACCAAAAAAATGGGCTCGCGGCCGTAGTTTGACCCCTGTAGGGCCTGTACTATATAGTCGGCTGTACATTTTTTTATTTGTTCGCAATTTCGCATCAAAGATTGCCTTGACTTTCAGTGTATCAATTTCTGGGCTACATATGCGTAGTTTACAAGAAAACTGGCAATGTGGCTCTGTGCGCGCCAAAAAAACTTTTTTCGCAACTTATCGGTGTTGAAGTGGCTTAAGTCAATTGACCGTAGCTTAAAGCGGACCTACGATGTATGTTATTTCCGAAAAACAAGACATACATCATCAGTGCTTATGTTTTTTAGGGGGGCGTGAGAATAAATAAATAGTGTCAAGTGGGGCACGAATGCAAAAGTTTAAGAACCCCTGATATAAATGATATGAACCAATTTCTTTTCATTATCAATTTCATTATCAATAACAAAAACAAACAGGTTAATTGGCGGCCGTCGGTAACATAGGGATCTGTTATGCGGCCGTCCTAGCGAAAAGGTTGTGCATCCCTGGTGTAGGGGCCGATCACTAAGATCGAGTCGAACCCGGTACCCAAACGGCAATGCTCCATCCCGGAAACACGTCTCTGAATAACTATCGTATTTACTATTATGCTTCACAAAAAAAGAAACAAAATGCTGGATCGAACGCGGCCCAG
Source organism: Phallusia mammillata (assembly GCA_003260075.1). Classification (NCBI taxonomy): domain Eukaryota; kingdom Metazoa; phylum Chordata; class Ascidiacea; order Phlebobranchia; family Ascidiidae; genus Phallusia; species Phallusia mammillata. The sequence goes on from QLIY01002044.1 coordinate 3,297, forward strand.
AATAAAAACGTTCGCGTTCAATAATATTGGTTTGTGCGTGTTGATATCAATAATAAGAAAAAATCAGAGCGTTTTGTGCATGCAAGGCTGGTTTTAAGACAATGGCATGACAAATAACTGAAAACAAGCATTTTAGCAGGCTGAATTGGTACTTCAATATCAAGAAGCAAATCGTCTGGCGTGCCATGAAAAATCATCTTGCGTGCCAACCGTGCTAGGTGTTAACACCGGCAATTGGCGATCCCTGTTCTACAGTACAGAGTTGCAAGTCGGGCCGCGGGCTTTTCGGGCCGGGTTCAGGTTCGGGCCGGGTTCGGGCTTAGGTATTTGTGGGGGGGGGGGGGGGGGGGGGGGGGGGGGGGGGGGGGGGGGGGGGGGGGGGGGGGGGGGGGGGGGGGGTACGTGTCCGCCATTTTTTTCAAATAAAATCACTCAGCTAAGTAACTCTACAACGTATTGTTTACCCCATTGTCTACTATTGTTCATTGTGTTTGTTGTCTGTCTCTTTTTTCTCCTTTCTTTTCTTTTTTTCTCATCCTTTGTTGCAAAGCTTTCTTGGATACGCCTGTCAATCAATATTTCGGGCCTAAACGGGCTTCGAAAAAACGTTTCGGGTTCGGGCCGGGCTTCGGGCTTATACTTTCGGGTTCGGGCCGGGTTCGGGCTCAGATTTTCGCTTGCAACTCTGCTACAGTAACAAAATTGTCATAACATCCAGCAACATTCACAAATCAGCAATAAAATGTAGACGCTACATTCCAAGAGGTAGTCGGAATAGGTACGTTCCCTGCTGGTCAAAAAGTGAAGCCTCGTACAAAGAAACACAGGAAGAAAACACAGTAGAGATCGACCAACTATTATCATTGCTTAAGAAAGATAAAAGAAACAGATATATCAACACGGTTGAAAATATTGACTGTAAGCATACAAGTCGTAAAGCATGGACATTTACTATACTGGAATCAAATTCAACATCCATGCCCAAAACTGCAGCTCCGATGAGTGCAAACAAAATCGCAAAGGAAATCAAACAACGAGGACACCATCAACCAAACCACACTTTTGACAGGTCTATAAGGAAAGAATAGACAGGTAAAGTGATAGCAATCCTAAAACCAGGAAAAGGCCCAACCAACCCACGCAGCTGCAGGGCAATTTTTTTCTATGCTGCACCTACAATGTATTGGAAAGAATCATCATCCCTGTATTGGAAAGAATCATCATCCCTGCCACAATTACTTAATCGAACCATTCTTACCCACTGAACAATCTGGGTTCAGAAAACAACGTTCAGGAACTTTAAAATCCACCCCTATTACATGGTTACTAACAATGAGTGCAATACACCCCCACTCTTAAGACGCAGAGCAACAACTTTGAGGATGATACTGAACCTTGAAACTCCTTCAGAGGAAATTCCGCGCACGAAGATTATAAGGCAAGCACCCAAAACACATAGACTAAAATCCATGCATCCTATCGACAACTTAACTTCAAGAATGAAAACAATATTGTTTTGATAACATGCCCACAGGGGGAGAGCTAGTAAGTAAGAGTCCCACAACTCCACTTCCCGGTTTCGATATAGCACATAGACGTCACCAAAATCTACATATACTGGGTAACAGCGAACCGAGACTTCGATCAAAAAATGCTCGCACTGCCCGCATGCTTCAACGCTGGGGCGAAAAAACCAATTCGAAATGCCCACACTGTGGAGCAGATAAGCAAGATACAAATCATCTTGTCTGCCCGTCAATCAAATTACAAGGTGGCTATCGGAGTGCATGGATGCCATACAGCATTCAGTGACTGGTTCCAAAACATATCTGATCACATCTCTAAAGTTCTTGAAACGTGGAATTCATACGGCGATATATAATGATTCAAATATCGTTTTTTGGGAAACGATTCAGAATCTAGAAGAAAACTCTCACAGATTTTAAATCAAAATTTTCCTTTTTTTCCCAAATGAATACTTAATTTTTTGGGTTAGTTAAGACATGTATCAAAGAAAATTTATTTACACCATTTCTTTACGACGAAAACTTGTTTTACAATATTCATCTGTTAGTCTTAAATTTGTTTTTATTTGAGTCAAATATTTTTACGTGCACAATTTAAAGCAAAACGTTAACAAAAATATGTGTTAGAAAACAATAATCTTGCTAGTTGTTGGCCACCTAGTGGTTAGTTTACTTCCAGTCATGAAGTAAAAAAAATTGCAACCGCCCATGTTTTGGGGCGTGAACCACTGTTTCATTTGCTTTTGCCATGCAGTGTCTCATCAGTTGTTTAGTATAAAAGAAACGGAGCAATACTACAAAATAAGCAAAGAGGATATTTAATTGTATATTTCGTGCTTTTTATCTAGCCAACGGTCCACTTTAAGTTTATTCAAATGTAAAGACGTCAAATGTGGACTAATAACATCTTCAACACTGTGGCATATTACACACTTATTATGCAATAACATAAATCAGCCCAGTACAGGAAATATGCGATATTATCTCAAACATGTGAACTGGTAGGACGTTGTGTTATGTGCTAGTTTGGTGGAGTCAGTAGACAATCAATTTGGATAATCTAGAAATTACATTATATTTATGCCAGCGTATGCCAAATCGTTTTTTAAACCTATATAGCTAGGCCAAAGTTAGCTAATCTGTGTTTTGTTGTTGATTTTTTAAGTAAATTTTAATTTGACAGTGATCAACAATGGCAGTGGCAGATCATTTTTGGAAGTTTATCAGATTCGTGTGTTTTTGTGTAATGAAGAGTTTATATATTGATTAACAATCGACTTGGTACTATTTGTGTAGCTCAGTATGATAAGTGTTTTTCTATACCTTTACAAACAGTTTTAGTAGATATGTGTTGCAGAAATACTGGATTATTAGATATATAATCAGAATGGCAAATCGGATTGCAGTATAATTTGTAGATTCTGCAAATAGAAAAACACACAATGGACATAAACAAATTCACTGGAAACGAAAAATAAAGTGTGTCATGTTAGTGACTTGATTTTATTTAAATAAATTTTGACATCTACATGTTCACAAGGGGATGAAAAACTTTTTGAACAGAAGTAACAATGGAGTTTTACAAAGTTTATTTGGGTAAGAGAGAATAAAAAGTGGGGGACTTTGTGATGTGGGTCATAGCAAGTTAAAGTTTGTGTGTGATTGAGAAAACACAAAATAAGTACTAAATTGTGTTAGATAAGTGTGGGTTATCTCATTTGGCAAGCTTTTGAGATGATTTAAGTTCATGCTTTTCCTCACAGACCACAATATCTGTTTTGTAAACAAATTATCAGTAAAATGCATCATGACAAAATCCAACCAGATTTTGATAACAGTAATTAACAGTGAATTTCACTTTAATTTTTAAAAGATATGTATTTTTTCTTGCCATAGCAAATTAACCTTTAACCCTGATATAGGTGTCAAATGGACTTTCAATTCTGTATATCGTTTGAGGACCCAATAAATAAACAAGTGCAGCAAACGAACTGTGCATTAAATTTGTTTGTTAGTGCGAGAAATGCCTTTGCCACCCGGTGCCCAAGGAATTCCAGTTATTCACTCAAGCGTGTGAATGCGCACCGCAGATCACGCTTTAGTGAGTTTCGCACTTGTCGCGGTTTTGCGTTGTTTCTGCAGGATCGCAGTTTTTACTTACACTTCTCTGTTATACAACAAACGCCTGGGTAAAATGTTTGACAAGTAAATATAACCAACGGCCGCTTAGGATTATGTTAAACTAACGTCAAACTGTCAACCATCGCAAGACAAATCGTTTACAAAACAACATTGGAATCGTTTTGTTTAAATAGCGTTTTAATTCATATCTTGGTTTTTAAATTTCCAAAGTAGATTCAATTTGTCAACTGGAACAGAGGCGATGTTTAAATTCAAAATATACTTTTTGTGAAACAAATATTTAACTGCGAAACTGTTGGTCTACTCCAAACCATTAATGCTTTGAGATTACATTCACTTCATCAATGTACGCCGTTTGAGAAATGCTGACGTCACATCCGCAGTTAAAGCGCTTGTGAGAACCGCCAACGCAGCTTATACATGTTAACCGAGAAACTATTAGCATGTTTCCTGCAAGCAGAATGATTTTTGTGGTACACTCGTGGTACAAGTTAACAACATTTTCGTGTACAGAAGATCGATTAGGAAATCACTTGTTTAGTAGAAATAGAAACAAATTTATGGTCGAATTTTCTGGGACTTGATAGATTAAAAATGGTGAACTTGGCGCTAAAAATTCTCATCAAGCAGGCCAATGTCACTAAAACTATGCACTTCGATCCTGGCTGCATCGTGTACGATGCTTGTCGTATCATAAGGGAGAAGGCGCCCGAGGCTCAACGTGGCCAAGGTAAGTCAAGTATACTTGCTTCTAACTTGTGTTCCACTTTCGTGCTTTTATTGGTCAAATTAGCACTGTGGAAATGTGCGCCAAGGGGCCAAGATAAATTGTATTTTTAACATTTTTTTGGTATTTGTACGGGGGGGGGGGACTTGCTTCTAACTTGTGTTCCACTTTCGTGCTTTTATTGGCCAAATTAGCACTGTGGAAATGTGCGCGAAGGGGCCAAGATAAATTGTATTTTTAACATTTTTTTGGTATTTGTACACATAATTGTATAATTTTAAAAATCACCCATTTATTATTGTGCGCAAAATATTGTCTACCTACTGAGAAAGGTCTTTACCAATGAATGACGCAGTTTTGTCACGGCCTTTTCCTAGCTTGCGCAATTCTTTCCTTCTTACCGTATTTGGCATTCTAACCACTTGCACAGACTTCCCGCAGAGTTTCGTAGTATTGCTTGTGTAATAGAAGTATGTATCATTGGCGGACAATGTTATTCTTTTTTTTAATACGTTTTTGTTTTTCAGCTCAAGACTACAGCCTATTTCTGTCAGACAAAGACCCCAAAAAAGGGGTTTGGTTGGAATCGCGAAGGCCACTCGAATACTATTTACTTCGGGATGGGGTATGAATAAATTTCCAACGTATCTTACAAATGTTCAAATTTAAACAACAGAAAACAGCACAATAAAACCAGACTGTTTTAATGTTTCCAAAAGTCGCATTGACTTTATTGGTCTCTCATTCGAAACGCCTTATAAGCACGTGTTCGTAAAACTTCGGTTTTAACTTAAACCGCTACAAATTCTTTCTCATTCATCCGACGTCTTAGAAGACACAGTTTGACATAAGGCGGATGTTACCCTGTAAACACGACTTAAAACATCAACTTCATTTCGTTTTTATTTTGTCATAATACCTGCGCAAAAAATTTCGTCAAACAGAGGTTTCAAGCAAATTACTGACGTTAGTTGTTAATGTTAATCAGTCTTCATAAAGTTTTACTTTGCCATCCCAAATTTAAGCATCTAATTTTTTTGTATCCGTTTCAAATTATATGTTTGGCGTGTTTAGGATATTTTGGAATACAAACAGAAGCAGCGGCCGTTAAAAATTCGTACGCTGGACGCATCAATCAAAACAGTCATGGTAAGTTGTGTTGCGAATAGGTATTAATCAGGCGCTATGCGCTGTGTGCAATTTCTTCAACTGTTCCTCATTGTTTGCATAGATTGATGACAGCAACACTGTCGGACAATTGATGATCACAATTTGCACGCGGCTGGGTGAGCAATTCGCCGGGCACCCGGTTTTCGTTGCTGTCTACTCGTTTAGTTGCTAAAACTTCAGCCAGCATCGACACTCTGTCTGTTGTTTATGTCAATCTCGGTTCTGTTATAAGTACTAGTCAACAGGAAGGCAATCAAAACACAAAGCTTTGGTTACATCACTTCCTGTGTCCTGTTCGTTTCATTGCCTTGATTTGTATGTTTTTGGGGGTTAGTGGGGATTCTACAGATTTAACACAATTTCCAATTTTCAACAAAGGGGTGGCCCCTTGGGTCTACCAAGAAGTGTGGGTTAAGGGTTTAGACCAGGGGTGGGCAACCTGCGGCCCGTGGGCCACATGTGGCCCTTCAATAAAGCTTGTGCGGCCCTCAGAGACGCTTGGAATTCAAAAGTACTGGCAAACGAGTCCAATTATTACATATTTTTGAGCTTGATTAATGCACCTGGTGCTAGTTTTCTGCATCTGCAAAATGTGGCTAGAATCAAATACGAATTATACTTGAAGTTAAGCATATTTGGTAAGAAACAAAGCAAAATCACTTGGTGTGATGCACATGTGCGGTCCTCGATCCAATTTTGACCCTGATCCTTAAACTGTGTTGTTTTATATTTGCAGGAATTGTAAATCATGAGGAGTATTCACTTGTTCGTGAGGTTCCATTAGAAGAACAAAGTGTTGTTAAAAAAGTATGAAGAGCACTTTCAAATATTTTTTTAACTCTAGACCTTAAAAAATAACCCCCAAACATGATTGGACACAAGAGTTTTATTTTGATAGGACACTGGTACTTTGCTCAGACCAGGAACTACAGACAGGAAATTCGAAACTTTGAAAAAGAAACTTCACACCGATGATGAATGTATGTTTATGTTTCATGACACATATGGTGCACAATTTGTGCAATTTTATTTGTTTTGGGTTGTTTTAGGTGAAAATAATTAAACTCTAGCATTGAAAGCTTGTAATGATTGATTTTGTTGTTATTAATCCTCTACCTGAAAGAAGCGCAGTTAATGTGATGCTAACATAGGAAAACTTGTCCATAAAAGAAACATATATTAATGTTTTTCTGTTTCAGTAAATTGGTTAAACCATGGCCAAACGCTTCGTGAACAAGGTGTTGAAGAGACTGAAACACTCATTTTACGCCGGAAATATTTTTACTCCGATCAAAATGTTGATTCACGAGATCCTATCCAATTAAACCTTCTCTATGTTCAGGTTTTCTTGAAATGGTTGAGAAAAATCACTGTGAAACTTGATATCGCTTCTTAAATTATGAAACCAATGATTTTGTTCATATGATGCTTATCTTAGACATGTCCTTTAATGGGTTTTGTTTTGTATAGTCTAGGGACGGAATTATTAAAGGCCAATATCCGGTAAATGAAAAAGATGCCATGACATTTGCGGCCTTGCAGTGTCAAATCCAATTGGGACCTCATGACGAAAAAAAACATAAACCTGGATACATTGAGTAAGAAATATTAGAAGTTATTTAAATTGTATGTCACTTTTTATTGCTAAACATTTTTCACTTTGTATAGATTAAAAGATTTTCTTCCAAAGGAATATGTTAGAAGCCGAGGAATTGAAAAGAAAATTTTTGCGGAGCATAAAGCTCTTGACATGCTTAATGAAATTGAAGCGAAAGTGAAATATACTAAGAAGTGCAGAGCCTTAAAAACCTACGGAGTAACATTCTTTCTTGTAAAGGTATGTTGAAAGTTTTTTTTGTTGTGCTGCAATATGGTTTTGTATAACTGGTTTTGTGTGTATAGGAGAAAATGAAAGGTCGAAACAAGTTGGTTCCTCGCTTATTGGGGGTAACTCGTGAATCAGTCATGAGAGTTGATGAAAGAACTAAAGACATGATCAAAGTTTGGCCCCTTACTTCTGTTAAGAGATGGGCTGCATCACCAAAATCGTTCACACTTGTAAGTGTGTCATGGATAAAAAAAATTGTCGTCATTATAAGTGATGTAAAAACACCCTTTTTTAGGATTTTGGAGATTACCAAGATGGATATTACAGTGTACAAACTACCGAAGGTGATCAAATTGCCCAGCTGATTGCAGGATACATTGATATTATTTTAAAGAAAAGACAGGCAAAGGACAATTATGGTGGTGATATGGATGAAGATGCTGCAATGCTTGAAGAAAATGTTACACCTCGTCGGTATGTTGTTCAGTCCCAAAGAAAGTTTTGCTGTTAAAATATGTTATTCTGCATTGTATCACATAATAATAGTTGGAATGGCATGTTAATTTTAATGTGAAATAGCTCGCTGTAACAATCTTAACTTTGTGAAATTTTATTTAAAACACAATTTTCTGAACATTCTCTTAAAAAAATGTATTTCTCAGTGCTCAGGTGGTTGCAATGCATGACAGTTCTGCTGGTCAATATCATCAAGGTTCAGTTGCAATGCCTGGCGTAATTCGGAACTCATCTGCTCACCCAGATTCTTACTCAATGGGGGCAATGCAACCCCCATCACAAGTTACAACCCACACTAATTTATCATACGGTGGCCAACCATTGGTGATTAAAGTTTGTTTTATTTGGTGGTTGTATTGGCTAAATGATTGACTTCTTTTTTGTCTATAGACTGCAGCTCAGCAAGCATTTATGGGCAACATTGAGCATGGATTTAATGCATGCCGGGCAGCACATGAGGGTTTTAATAACAAAGCACATCTTCCACCACTTGGCTCAGATGCTGTAAGTTGAATATACATGTTTACCTGGAATTTCACCAATCTTTCACTTATACTTGACTGCAATATCATTTTGTAGCTGTGACATTTGGCTTTCAGAGTCTCAGACTGCTTTTGTCTATATCCATTAGCAAATTAAATGCATTTTTGAAAAAACATCATGAAGTTCAAAAGTATTTTTATGTGTCATAAAATCACTGGTGAAGAATCTTTAGCTTCAGGAATGGTATATAATAAAATAGACAATTAAGTAAAACCGAGTGAAAAAAGTTTTACTGATATCACAAACTGTTTTTTTTCTGTTATCTAGATTTAGCAACAAGGTCAAATTTAGTGAGATTAAACATTGAAATGGGTTAAATAGTGTTAAAGCAATAGCTGACAACCACAGCTAATGGAAAGTGTGCTGTCTGTTAATGCCATATGTTCCTACTTGACAATGTACAGTGGGCTGATATTGTTTTTATTTTGCAGGCATCTAAACAATGGAAGTTAAATGCCATTGAGGAAAACCGTCACAACATTCAGTCAAATCTCGCTGCTATTGATGCAGCAACAGCCACAGTGATAACAAAAACTGCAGGTAATGTTTACATGTTATGTTATAGCTCAATGTTTTTGTAATACGCACTAAACTTTGCTTGAATAGGTGATCCGGAAGGCACTAATTATACCACCGTAGGTTCGGCTGTTACAACCATTTCCTCTAATCTCAGTGATCTCACAAATGGTCTGAGGCTTATGGCTGCATTATTAGACAATGAAAATGATTCAGACAGCCTCATGAAGGTATGATCAGGCTGATTTTTTTATAAGTACTAGCACCTTTTGGGTATTTGACTTCTAAGAATGTAACTTCTGTTTTGGCTTCACTGACATTGTTTTAGTTAAGTCATTTGCTGACCAAAGAATGGTATCACATGTAAAAAGTGCAAACACCAAGCTGCACATATTGAGTCAACCAATTGTTTGGCCTAATTTGTAGTTTAAGAACCACAATCTCCATCGATACATGTATATATGTACTTGTGGCATAGGATTGGTGCTACCTGTTGTTTGTGCTTAATGCTAATTGTTTTTAAGGCTGCACGTGATTTAACATCTGCAATAAATGATTTATTGCGAGCTGCAAAACCTGGCAGCGGTGAACCACGACAGAATTTGCTTGGGGCAGCTGGAAAAGTTGGTGATGCAAGTCATGATATTCTGAAATACATTGGAGAGGGTGGTGATGACAACTTCCAGGTTTAATTTGTTTTGTACATTTTGCCAAAAAATGCTTGATAAGCATGGAAAGGAGTTATATTTAATATTTAGCATTAATAAATAACATGAAATACAAAGTCAAATTAATACTTTATTTTTTTTGAGATAAAGTCACTAGAGATGCAGATGTTCTGTTTGGTCAAAACCGAGCATCTCATGTTAATGCCCGTTGCTCAACTGAGCACGCTCGGTGCATTATGACATCACAAACATTCCCAATTTCACCCTAGCCTTGTAGCTTTCTAAGGTCTCTCATGTCACTAGCGGTGTATTAAACTGTACAGACCCGAGAAGTAGACGTTTTCAACCATCTAACACATTTGAAAAAGTCATTTTTGTTCTTGGATACCCTTTAGGACACTAGTGTTGTATGTTAGCAGGGCGTGAATATGCTAATTTAATGCTCAGGGCCCGTTTGTGCAACTGCTCAGCCGAGTACCGAGCATCAAAAACAGCAATGCTCGGTACCGGGTACTCGGGTTCTGGTTCGGCTCGGTCCATCCCTAAAAGTCACCATAATTAAGCATTTTCCCTCACACTCTTATGTTATAAGAAATATCAATGTTTGTTTGCAGGATATTTTAATGAATTTGGCCAAAGCAGTAGCCAATGCAACTGCAGCTCTGGTGTTGCAAGCAAGACAGGTTGCTAACAGAAGTGATGACCAAGGCACAAAGAATCAAGTTATTGCCAGTGCTACACAGTGTGCCCTCTCTACGTCACAACTTGTTGCTTGCACAAAGGTAAGTTAGTATTTTTCAAAACTTACGTTTGAATGCATAATGATCTTGTTGTAGAAAACCAGGGCTTGAACTAAACCTAATTCAACAGTTTAATGTCATTTTGGTAACTTTTCAGATGCATACTGTGTTTTAATCTGTTCTGATGTAAACAGGTTGTTGGACCAACCATCAGCAATCCAAACTGCCAGGAGCAGTTAATTGATGCAGCTCGTGAAGTATCTGAGTCAGTCGATGGCTGTATTGAAGTTACTCATGTTGCTACATCTGATCCAAGCCTTATGGGTGCACTTGGTGACGCAGCTACCAATGTTGGTCGGGCTCTTAACGACCTTATTAATCATATAAAGCAGGTACAATGTAACACTTTATTTTTATCTTGACCAGATTGCCCCTGAAAGGTTACACTGTTGTATCATAAATGTTTTTTAGCACTTACATTTTTGTTTCAGTTGCAAGTTACTAGCCATAAAAACTTGTTTTTTTGTGTGTTGACAGAAGAACTTATTTATACATGTGAAATATCAATTATTCAGACTTAAATTTCTTAGTTGTTTTTTTGCAAACATGTCCAATATTTAAAAAAAATCCAGATAATGTTCTTTCACAGGGGTCTGCTGGATCTGATGGAAAATATGATGAACAGTGTGAAATCATATTAAATGCAACTGACAAACTGTGCAACAGCATGGGCAATGCAGCAGTGATGGTAAAGCAAGCGAGACTACTTGGACAGGTAATTAAGTTCTGGTGGCCATTGGCATCATTGTACATGTACTAATCTTGCACTATTAACAGACAACCTCAGATCTAGTCAATATGTTGAAATTGGAAGCTGAACATGAATCGGATGACGATTGGAGAAAGAAATTGCTTGGTGCAGCTAAACTTCTTGCTGATGCAACTGCCAAAATGGTTGAAGCCGCTAAGGTACAAACCTATTGCCTGCATAAGAAATAAATATTTCCTATTTGTTTTTATTGTTTTCAAACAGTATTTTTTCTTTAGTGTTTGCTGAATGTTTGTTTTTGCCATATTTGTTATGACGGATTTTGATTTGAATGTGATTATTATATATGCATCCCAATAATGGAATAATGTTAACTATCGATTTTACGTACACATTGTGTATTTTTGTAGACTTTGTATTTGTTACTTGTGGATGTGAACAATTTTCTTAACATGGGATGTGTTTTTACTTGACAGGGAGCAGCAAACAATCCACATGACTCACAACAACAACAAAACTTAAAACTAGCTGCTGAAAATCTCCGAGCTGCCACCAATGCAGCAACACAAAATGCATTGAGAAAAAAGTTGGTACATCGATTGGAGGCAGCAGCTCGACAATCTGCAGTTGCAGCCACACAAACTATTGCTGCTGCCCATGCTGCCGAACCATTTAACACCAACAAAGCCAGTCAGAACCAGTTGATTGCCCACAGCAAAGTATGAGCAATTACTCAAACAACTATAGTTTCCGTGATATATTTCTGTTTTCGTGTAGATGTTAAAAATAAACATGGAAATAAATTTGTGCTATACCTGTTAATATTTTTTTTATTTTTTATTTTGTAGACTCTTCAACAAGAATACATCCCAAAGCTTCTTCAAGGTATCCAGGGAGCTTATCAAGATCCAGAAAATGCTGCAGCTCAACAAAATCTTATCACAGCCTCTAATGAATTTGTGCCGGTAAGGAGAGATTTTTTTATTATTCAATTGATAAATTGTGTTACTTTGACATACATTTAAAAAATTTACAATAAAACTACAACAAAGCTGAAAATGTTTTTCAACTGCATAAAACAAATTGTTTTATAGCCTGGAACAAAAATGGTTGGTTACTCAAAAGCAGTTGTACCAACAGTTGTTGGTGGAGACCAAGCTACAGCATTACAACTGGCTGACTGTACCAAGAAACTTGCTATATCCATAACCGAGTTGAAAACAGCTGCTCTAAAGGTAAACACCATATCTACTAAAATAGCACTCAAACAAAATTCCATTGTTTTTATTATGGGTCCCCTTCCCTGAAGGGGACACATATTGTTTTTGTCCGTATTTTTTTTTTCTTTCTTCTTTTTTCTGTCTAACGCTGGTTTGTGAGACGCGTTTGGTAAAGAAAGAGTGCTTCAAATTTATTTAAATTTGGACATATGTTAGTTATCAATCTGAACTTGATCCTCTAGAAGTTTGACC
>QLIY01002045.1:0-23923 GCA_003260075.1 Phallusia mammillata
AAAGTGGGATGCACATCTACATAACTATATCTACCATCTGCATAAGTTACAGCCACATCCATCAAGCTTTTGATGGCAAAACGAGTCGGACCAACTTTGGGGAAAAACACATTTTAGGGGGCTAGCGAGGTAAATACTTGGGTTATCAACAACAACAAAGTGGTATGCACATCTACATAAATATATCTACCATCTGTATAAATTTCGCCCAAGTCCAACAAACATTTGATGGAAAAACGAGTCGGCCAAACTTCGGGTAAAAAAACACCTATTTTAGGGGGCTAGCGGGGTAAATACTGGGGGTTATCAACAAAAANACATTTGACTGAAAAACGAGTCGGACAAACTTTGAGAAAAAAAAGGAAGAAAACAAACAAACAAACATTTGGGTAAAATCAGTATGTGTCCCCTTCAGGGAAGGGAACCCATAATAAAATTGCTTCAATTGCAGGAGTTTTCTCCAAACTTAGACATTATGTGCAGTTATCGACGCTCCGATGTCTTTACTTCTCTTTGGTGCATCCACACCTTCTTTATGGATTACTGTCTTGGGGTTTTGCTAACAAAACAAACATACATCCACTTTCAATCATGCAAAATAGAATTTTAAAAATCATAACCAAAAGCCCTCTTCGGACCTCAACCAACAAGTNAATTTTAAAAATCATACCCAAAAGCCCTCTTCGGACCTCAACCAACAAGTTATACAGAAAAACTAACATTCTGAAATTGCATGATATGCACAACATGGAATTGGCAAAATTTGTTTTTCAGTTCATAAACAAAAGACTTCCTTCCACAACTTTTTCAATTTCACATCAGCAATACATCACCATGCAACAAGAACTACACAAAAAATTTTTGTTCCATCATTTCCAGTTTCATCAAGTCGAGCCAAAAATACAATAAAATACAAGTGCACCGAAGTTTGAAATAAACTACCGGATAAAATAACCACCAAAAAAACAGGCTTAAAAGCTTTCATGAGCAGCAGCAAATCTTTCATACTGGCAACATACATATGAGCGAGAATCATTTCACAAAATCCCAAGGTTTTTTGTGCAATTGGCATGTACCACACGTGGTGCATTGTTTACATTCCACGGGGTGTTATGGTCTTACTTACTTGTGCAACGCAAATACCGTTCACTAACTACCCCGCCAGACAAGCGTGAAATTACTGCCCGAAGAAATGCGAACACATTTTTACATCCATATTTCACAAAGATTCATTTTATTTATTTGATGTATTTTCAAGAAAAACACTTATAACGCACTGCTTGTTTTGTTTTTTTCTCTTCTCGTGTTTTTTTTTAGAACCAATCACCGAAAACAAATAGAAAGGGTCAGATAGAAAGGACTGTTTTACATGTTTACATTTATGTCATCTCTCTTATTCATATTTTGGCGTTGAATCAAATAAAAAACGTGATTGATGGACAGTGTTGATATGCCTTAAAAAAATCCACTAAAAGCGCATGTAAAAGTGCTAGTTTTTGCAGGAATAAAATTCGATTATTTCCCTACCCAAAAGCAGAATGCGGGAAGATATTTTTCTCTGCAACAACCAACGAATAATGACATAGAATATCCCCTGTAGAAGTTTCACTGGAGGTTACGTAAACGATGGTACAGAATTATTTTGGAAACCTCGAAATTTAGGAACAGAAAATAAACAACATAACGAAAATTTTAAAACAATGTTTCTTACACAACTTCTACTCCTTTTTGCCTAAACCTGGCAAGTGGTAACCTCTATCCTTCGTCATAATCCTCAATTGCTGCAATTTATCAGTTCTGCTTTGCATAGAGGTGTTTCAAACTGTGTTAAGCAACTAAGACACTCTGAACATGCATGTAATATGTAGCCTGTATTGCCAAGTTATGGGATCTATCGGGAAAATGGCGTATGAAGGAATGCTGTTGAAAAGAGTTGTTTTTTGCATTGCACAGAAATGTTGTGGGTCGTGACGCCATTTATGTACAAGATGTCGTCATAGACGAAATACATAGAAAATGATTACTGACAAGTTTCACTCTGATGAATATGTCCCAAAAAAGCAATTAAAACGGATTGTTAAAAGTAAGTTTGTTGCTGATTAATGGTCAAATACTATTATTTCCTTACATCTGTTTCCTTTGGTGTGCATTGTAAATAAATAAAAAAAAACAACTTTGCTCGTAAAATTAGTTCTGCCAAATTACTAAAGAATCATGAAGGTTTAACGACTTTCATGTGGACTCTTCTTGGGAGGCAAAAATGAAAAAAGGTTGCCTAACTTGAAAATGGAATTGTTAATTGATCAATGAATCGGAGTGTTGCTGGTCAGGAATTCATCCCAAGCCCGAAAGCATCATGGTCGTCTCTCCCCATGTCTCTGTTAACTGAGAATGACGCAATTGTTGTACTCTCTTCGAAGACTGTTGTCAAAAAAAGTTTTTCCATGTTTCGTAGCTCCTACGCTTCTGGTAGGGGGCCCAAGCACAACTACCGTTGGTAGCAAGTAAAGGCCACGGCTTTGTTCTTCTATTTTTTGTCGTCTAACCAAGTTTGTTTTGTTTTTTATTGCTTAATTTCTGGTGTCTCAATGAACAAACGGTTGATGATGATAATTGTTTGTTGTTCTCGTTGCCACCGGGTTAACTAGCATTTTTTTCTTACGTACTTTTGTGGCACGTACGTCACAAATTTGCGTTACCCACAGTGGCGGCTCGTGCCTAAAATTTGTGGGGGTGCTGCCCATAATTTGCATATTCTATGACACTTCACAGATAATTGTCACACAAAAAAACTAGCCATACAGCTTTTTATCGGTATCATAACTAACAAATTTAACAATCACATTACATTGGTTTCAGAACTTGTTCATTCAAACATCTTTCTTGAATTTTTGTGTAAAGACTATTAATTGTATTTTAGTTTCTTAACTGCAATAATTGCTGCTTGCTGGCAAATAGCGTTTAATTCCTTTTTTAAGTGCAAAACGCCTTCAATCTTTAAAATTTACAACACTCTCACTTAAATTTAAACTATATTATTAAATCTTGTGCTTCCTTTTTCCAACCAAAATGAATCATGAAGTTATAGTTTGGGCATGATAATTGATAGCTTCTTTCTTAATCCCAAATGATAACTAAGAAACTGTTTTTCTATTTAGTACTAGCACTGCAAGTGCAAGTCTTTTGGAAATATTGGTGTTCCTCAAAAAAATTGGCATCTTTTTCAGTGTTAAAAAGAACTGTTTTGCCTTTGAAGGAATAATGGAAACAGCAAAAAGGATTTTTCATCCTAGTAATTTAAATTGTCAAAACATCATCTCTAGATTAATTATTTTCAAAGTAATCATGAACATCAGATCAACAGAAACATTTTTATTTGAGTAACTAGCTTTTCTTTGTGAACAATAGGATGTGCTTGGTGTGACTACTATCTTGTCTGTAGAATGTTCATTCTTAAGAAACACTTCCTGTGAAGCAATTTAGCAGCTTATGTTTAGACAAACAGTACATGTCCACATGAATTGCACTTGGTTGCAAATACTGTCCACATGGTGTGTTAAGAAATCCACACTTTAAATTGTCTTCACTCTTTTTTTTGTCTACATTTCAAAATTCTTATTGCTTGCAGTTGTTTGTTCTGCAGTTGATATTTCCTGAATTTCAGTGAGGCATTTAACTTCACAGTCACAAATTTAATTTTTCTTTGGTAGCATTAGGAACTAAAACTGAGTATTTGTTGTTGTTGCTTATTCCTGCATGACATTGGAGTAGCAGATGTTTTGCTTTCAATTCATTCCGGGTTCTATGTCCATTTTTTGGACATAGAGACCCCTTTAGAATTCAAATTTTTAACAGGATTTGCACTGCAACTAAGGACATACACCCGAGGCGTGCAACATACGGCCCGCGGGCCAGTGTCCGGCCCGCGACACCTATTTTTTGTGGCTCGAGCAGCTTCAAAGTACTCTATTAATGATGAATATTTTTACTGTTAGAGCATAGATTATTGCTATTTGTACACCATCACTGGTATTTTTGACTTTGTACACGTCACACGGTGGTAAGGTTTTATCCACTGTGACGACATATTCCCGTTGTTGCATCATAGTGTGCATTATGAAAGAACTGCTTTTCTAGCAAAGATTCAGTAACATGATTTATAGGTGCAGCAAATATATTGAGATTTATTCTACGAAAGGTTAGCATGTATCCCATTGATCAAAGAGTACTCAGAGAGTAACTTGATTGTGTGCGCTTTGCCATTAAACAAACTGTTTAAAAAATGTATTATCAGGCAAGAGATGCATCGTACAAGAATTAATTCGGCAGTGTGAACAGATGCCTGGCATTTTGTTGCAAATACCAGTGTAACAGAGGACAGGTGGTCTCATTTCATATTTGGGAAAAACTGGAGAGATGCTCGTTCATATGGAAAGGTTACAGGGAGGACTGGAGAAAAATGGACTGTTCACTGGGAAATTAATGATAGCAAGGGCAGCATTGAAACTCATAAGTTGTTTTTAGAAGACACTTGTAGTGCTACTCCAGTTCAAACAGAATCAGAGAGTGTCAGCGAATCTGATGTTTTCTCTGGTGGCAGCGACATCGAATATATACCAGAAGTGTCAAAAAAGGAAAAATCCTTAAAAGTGACAGTACCAAAAGCTCAGATAAAGATGATGTAGCCACCACAAGTATTGAAAAAATGAGACATCTCTCACAGAAGAAGTTTATCTCTGCTTAGAAAATTCCAAAAAGGTATTTGAAGCAAAGTTTTCCAAGACAGATGGTAGTCAGACAGTACATGGACACATTATGCAGAAAGGTGAGGAAAGGTTTTTTATATGCACTGTTTTTAAAAGAGCTGCCGTAAGTGGGCATCATTTGAGGCAGATATTCATTGCATAGGTTCTTCTGTTCTATGGAATATGAAGTTTGTTACACAAATGTCTGCGACAGAATTTAGCTAGTTGGGCTCGGATGCAAGGAAACCAAATGTGAATATAAGTAGAAAGTGGGTTAAGAAAATTTGGCTGTTCTGTAAATGAATATAGTGCACCTTGTGGAAATCCAGGATCCACCAGTGAATGCAGAATGCAATGTTCAAAATCATTTACAGAAGATGTGAGGAAACAAATTAATGAAGACTTTTGGGATTTAAAAGATATAAATTTGCAACGCTCGTTTATTACAAAATTTGTTAGTAGTGTTCCGAAGAAAAGGACAAGGCTCTGCGCCACAGCAAAAAGTGGGAAGCGAAGGGAAAAAACAAATTCTAGGTATTTTCTTATCCCGAAAGTCGTAAGTGTGTAAAGGTTTGCCAAGTTTTTTTGTCAACACACTCAATACCAATATGAGAATCACAACAGCTTTAGGCAGAATAACTGAAAGTGTAACTGTGTCAACCGATGTTCGTTGAAAAAAGGGGAGTCACAACAGTGTTTCAGAAAAAAGGGAAGCTCCCGTTATCGAACATATTGAACAATTCCTAACAGTTTAATCGCATTATGTTAGGAAAAACTCCGCTTGGCAGTACTTGCCAGAAGAGCTATCGGTTAAAGAAATGCATCGCATGTATATAGCATGGTGTAATGAAAAAGGTATGAAAACCATTAGACATATGATTTTTACCGCAGAACATTTACCACTCGCTTCAATCTGGAAATGAAGAAACCGAAAAAGGATATTTGTGATTTGTGCTCCGGCTTTGACAGCACACCAGAAAACATTAGAAGTGAGGACCCCCCCCCCACTTACCAGAAGAGCTATCGGTTAAAGAAATGCATCGCATGTATATAGAACGGTGTAATGAAAAAAGGGTATGAAAACCATAAGACATATGAATTTTACCACAGAACATTTACCATTCGCTTCAATCTGAAAATGATGAAACCGAAAAATGATATTTGTGATTTGTACTCCGGCTTTGACAACACACCAGAAAACATTACAAGTGAGGATCAAATTATCTGTCATAAAAATCACATTAAACAAAAAAACATGCAAGGCAGTTTAAATCCTGTTTGAAGGAAAGTGCAAATACACTAGTGGCAGCCTTTGACTTTCAAAAAACTCCCTATTGGCCAAGCATCATCTTTTTATTATTCACAAAGAATAAGAAACTACAATTTTACAATAACAGCTGTTTTCAAATATTTCCCCCCCCCCAAAAGGATCTTGTGAGGTGTCCACAGCTGTTTTCAAATATTTGAAAGGCCTAAATAGTTTGGGAAAAGAGGTTGTTCATTTTTTCTGACAGATGTGGTGGCCAGAACAATAATAGAACAGTTGTTGTGATGTTATCCTATGCTAGCATTGTTTTAAATATTACAGAAATTACTCTAAATTTTTTAGTCACTGGACATACTCACAATGAGAATGAGAATGTACACTCTGTAATAAAAACTGCGACAAAAAATAAAACAATCTTCACAACTGACCAGTGGCAAACTACAATAACAATGTCGTTCCAAAAGCATGCACCTAAAGTTGAGGTTTTGCCTATACACATCTGTCAGTGATTTTAAAAATCCGAAAAGCTTGCCATGGTTTCATCCAGTGTGGAAAAACTCTTTGAAGATTGATGTAGGAAACAATGCAGGAGAGAAATTGTATTGGTGAAAAGTGATGTCAAGGAAATTTCGCAAGGACCCCCCCCCCCCCCCCCCCCCCCCCCCCCCCCCCCCCCCCCCCCCCCCCCCCCCCCCCCCCCCCCCCCCCCCCCCCCCCCCCCCCCCCCCAGACAGCGAGTTTCAGCAGTGTGTAATTTCATAAAAACAGCCAACCAGGAGCTTTTCTTTGCATCAGGTTAAAATAATTTCTTTGCCACAGCTACACGACAAAGAGTTAGGAATTTCCAAGGAAAAGTTCAGGGACCTTTCCAAACAGTGTTATAAAAACTCAATACCACCATACTTCCATCCATTCCATGCCCCTTAATGTAGAAGCAGAAGAATGAAAAAGAAACATCAATTACCAAGCATTAACTAAATACCCCCCCCCCCCCCCCCCCCCCCCCCCCCCCCCCCCCCCCCCCCCCCCCCCCCCCCCCCCCCCCCCCCCCCCCCCCCCCCCCCGGGAGTTTTCCCTTTATAAACTTTTTTTGTATTGAAATAATTTTAGCATTTTTCAGCACTCACATGTCGCACAATAGGGGGTGTAAGCAATGCGCGGCTGTTTAATTTGGTACAATAGTCGAGATAAAGTGCCATTGTAAAAAGCCTTGCCGCGGCCTTGGTGTTGATCCACTTAAGTAGTGTTTGGTTTTGTTCCATGTGATGTTTCAGTTCCTAGGTGAGACGAGCGAAATTAGTGCGTATACGCGCGAGCCCTAGCAAAGGAATGGAAATTTGTCGCGTTCTTTGATAAAACGAAATGCCTGTTTTTGTAAAAAATGCTTCAACTGCTTTTAGCCTGAGCGATGTCAACCCTCCTAAAGATTACTGTCGACTAACTTACATGAAGTTGTGCAAAATTTCTGTCATTGATCCTCAACCCGATCTCTTCATGTACCCAGTGAACAATATTGTCGATCAAGATAATTTAGTGGCCAGCACGCAGCACCACAAGGCAAAGAACAGAAAGATGTCACCAAAGCGTAATAGTGGAAGAACTTTGGCCAGTAACTTCAAATTTTACAACCTATCTTAACAAACACAATGGCATACTTATCTTATCAATTATTTTGCAAACTTTGTGTGACTGGCAAAAAATATCTAACCGTAAAGATGAAAGTTGTGTATGGTACCACTTTTGGAACAACTTGCAAAGCGGGAAAAATCCAATGACCCACGTTCCTTAGATTCTTCATTATTAATATTTGAAGCTGACGTTCCTTTTCTTCATCCAAAACTAGTTCCCTTCTGTTGAGGTTGCCGAGGTACAGGTCATTTACCGAATAAATTATCCCTGCGTTTATTATGCAAAAAAATTCTCTGCAGGTTTCTGAAATGCAAGCGTCTTCTGGATCTCAAATGTCGCATGTCGATTCCCATATAGGCGTGGATTATTCCGGAAACCGAACTAGACGAAAACGTGTTGTTTCCGTCGGACAGCAACGCAAGGATTTCAGCTTCTCTCCAACGGAATTTTTTGTGTTCTGGAAGCAAAATTGCTCTTTGTTTAGAATTTGGTGATGACGCCACGGTGATACCATGGCCTGGAAAAAATACACGAACTTTCAAGAGGTCGAGAAAAACGTTGCTAAATGCAACTGAACAGTAGTGTCATGAAAGGACAGAAGTTTTGTTTTTTCTTGGAAAAACACCCCCCCCCCCCCCCCCCCCCCCCCCCCCCCCCCCCCCCCCCCCCAACCACTCTTTGTTAAAAACGAAAAGATTTACAACAATAAAGGCTTCGTTCACACCAGACGTAGCGTAGCGAATTTGGGCGAACGGTTAACTTTTTTGTTGAATGTTGTACAAATACCACAACTGTTTGACGGAAGATGTAAATGTTATTAATTTTTATCTGACACAAATGCCTTTATGTTTGAATTGTATCAAAGTAAGAACTGTTTGTTTACGTGTCTGTTTGTGGGAAAGTTGATGGCAACTATCACGTGGTCTTTGCTGTTACAGTGTGAAAACACGAACCGATGCCATCTTAGATTAACTTTATGTTTATTTAAAACAACAATAAAATAAAATCTGAAAAATAAAATATATTCTGAAACAAAGCACTGTCCTACTGTAGTGAAGATTTTACTTTTCAGAATCCAATTTTTTTTCGATGTCCAACATTAGAGTTCTGATTTTTAATTTAAACTCGCACTTCACTACAGTAGGCCAGTGCTTTGTTTCTCCAGCCACTCCTAGAAAATAAAAACAATTCCTCAGGGTCTTGTGTCTCCTCTGAAAAACAAAACAAAAACACTACGTAAAAGGACATTTTTCAGAAATTTTAGGTAAAACTGTATCAGCATGTACACATTAAACTTATATTTTAATAATGTATATTTGAGTTCTAAACAAAATACACACAACAAGAAAACTGCAGGTAAAATCATTGACTACTATTACCTGCAGTTTATTCTAGCACATGTAACAATGCCAGATCCATGACCGGTTTCCTTTTTTTGACTTTCGTTGGTTCTGGTGTTGACTGGTAGGGTTTGTGGGTTCTAGTGTAGAAACGGTTACTGGGAAACAAACCGATTGCACACCAGAAACATAACTCTCACAGAGCGAGTTCTCCTCCAACACAATGTTGTAGTTTGATGATGTACTAAACAAACAAAAGCACCAGCGAGGAGGGTTAAGAAATATATCCACAATTAATCGTGCAATTATAAATCTTTTAATATAATTTGTAACAGTGTACACTGTCTTTGGGTGCATTAGAAATTCAGTTATATATAGCAAAGTAAGATCTAGGCATATACTCTCACCCCCTGGGCTAAATTTGTTTTTCTAAAATCTGCATCACAAGATACAATGACCACTGCGGTGCAGTTAAGGCTTCTGAGCCGGATTTTTTTAAGAGTTTTTTTTCCCTGGTAAACTTGTCCCGCAGAGACTTCCACCTTTTTTTCATTTCATCACCTGGTTGAAATTCAAGTTAGCGCCTATGTATTAAAGTTTATAGTAAGGCATGCCATAGCTTTACTGAAATGCTATAAATATGTTGCCATACAATACAACCAAATATGGGAATCCAAACAACCAAGACATAGAAAATCCCCACATGCCACACAGGAATCAAGGATATGCACTGCTTAAAAATTAAAACAAGTTTTCCGTAATAACAGTAAAGTATACTACTGTATACACACATACAATCACATCCTTATCAGTATTTTATTACTTGGCTTAATAAGTAGGGGAAATTTTGTCTTTGCAACTGATACATAATTAATAATTGAAATTGAACATGTTTTCAGTTTTTACTATTCTAAGGAATCTAACAGTGGCGGGTCGTGCCTAAAATTTGTGGGGGTGCTGCCCATTGTGACGTATAAGAACAGTGTAAACAACAGACGGCATCATTTGTGTATTTTGTTTACTTGCACAGCGACGGGCTAAACACAATAATGTTCAGTAAAAATGTGAAAACAAAAACATACGTGGCACAGCTTCGAAACGAAGCGGTTGTAAATACGGTAAAACACAACAGGAATTTCAGTTCGACAACAAAAATTGTCATGTTTCATTTGAGTAAATTTAGTCACAGTCAGCGTTTTCAACATATTCTATGACACTTCACAGATTATTGTCACACAAAAAAACTAGCCATACAGCTTTTTATTGGTATCATAACTAACAAATTTAACAACCACATTACATTGGTTTCAGAACTTGTTCATTTAAACATCTTTCTTGAATTTTTGTGTGCAGACTATTGATTGTATTTTAGTTTCTTAGCTGCTATAATTGCTGCTTGCTGTCAAATAGCTTATAATTCATTTTTTAAGTGCAAAACGCCTTCAAGCTTTAAAATTTACAACACTCTCACTTAAATTTAAACCATATTATTAAATCTTGTGCTTCCTTTTTCCAACCAAAATGAATCATGAAGTTATAGTTTGGGCATGATAATTGATAGCTTCTTCCTTAATCCCAAATGATAACTAAGAAACTGTTTTTCTATTTAGTACTAGCACTGCAAGTCTTTTGGATATATTGGTGTTCCTCAGCAAAACTGGCATCTTTGTCAGTGTTAAAAAGAACTGTTTTGCCTTTGAAGGAATCATGGAAACAGCAAAAAGGATTTTTCATCCTAGTAATTTAACTTGTCAAAACATCATCTCTAGATTAATTATTTTCAAAGTAATCATGAACATCAGATCTACAGAAACATTTTCATTTGAGTAACTAGCTTTTCTTTGTCAACAATAGGATGTGCTTGGTGTCACTACTATCTTGTCTGTAGAATGTTCATTCTTAAGAAACACTTCCTGTGAAGCAATTTAGCAGCTACTGTTTAGACAAACAGTACATGTCCATTATATCAATACACATGATTGCACTTGGTTGCAAATACTGTCCACATGGTGTGTTAAGAAATCCACACTTTAAATTGTCTTCACTCTTTTTTTTGTCTTCATTTCAAAATTCCTGTTGCTTGCAGTTGTTTGTTCTGCATTTGATATTGCCT
Organism: Phallusia mammillata; assembly: GCA_003260075.1. NCBI lineage: Eukaryota > Metazoa > Chordata > Ascidiacea > Phlebobranchia > Ascidiidae > Phallusia > Phallusia mammillata. The sequence goes on from QLIY01002045.1 coordinate 11,095, forward strand.
GAATTTCAGTGAGGCATTTAACTTCACAGTCACAAATTTAATTTTTCTTTGGTAGCATTAGGAACAAAAACTGAGTATTTCTTGTTGTTGCTTATTCCTGCATGACATTGGAGTAGCAGATGTTTTGTCCCATACTTTCATAAATCTTTTTAATTCAGTTATTTATTATAAAGGTTAATTGTGACTTTTAAAGGTGTTAGATGACCCTTTTTTCTTTTTCAAGGTGTTAGATACACTTATTTAATTCAATGATAACTGTAAAAACTGAAACCCACTTACAGTCATCTTAAAAAGTCACGACTAACAGTCAAACAATAAATTTAATGATAGCAAAACAATTATTTAACTGCACTCACTGTCGAACTTAAAAACACAGTACACGGGTTTGGCTTTGGAGCTCACTGACGCGAAGCAGACAACACAACTAGCGCTACGTCACGGGAGGGGCTGCGCGAGCCACAGCCCCCTCTCGCCTATTTCGCCCGGCATGTAGCTTTTCCAAGTGCGCATGCGCACAACTGAAAACGTCATGAAACGTCACGAAACTGGAGCTGCAGCTCCGCCATAGATAACATATTATTATTTTTTCAAAATTTTTTTTTTAAATAATACAAAATTTTTATTAATTTTATTTTAATAAAATGCCGATTAATGCCGTAAAAGTTATTCTTAGTATACACTGATCAAACATAAAAACTATATGTAAAGATTGTTTTGTATAACAACTTGGAATAGGAATGTCAAATAAAAATACTGGGGGTGCTGCAGCTCCGCAGCCCCCTCGCACGAGCCGCCCCTGGAATCTAAGCAAAAAAATCGAAGTGTGTAGTATTCTAAATCTGTCTGTTTGCTCTTACATCACACTACCTTGTTTAAACTTTGCCTGCTTAATTCCAGGCATTTTCTTTCGCAAATTTGTCACGATACCCATGAAATGATAGATCGTACAAAGACCTGTATTGTTTTTGCGAAAGAAAATGCCTGGAATTAAGACCTAATTTCTTCCACAAGAATTTCATCTGATAAGTTCAAAATTCATCTTTCCCTATTTTGTTAGCTACTAAGCAAAACAACTTGAATGAACAATTTCTCAGCAAGCACATACCGGTAAACAATTACCAAATTTTCGTCTAACTTGACCCCTTGACCTTGTCAAACGAAATCTCAGTCACATAGAAATATTTGTCTTGCAAAATCATCAGTCAAACAACTTTCATTCCACTGTTCATAACACTTTAAAGCCTGAATACGTTTTGTGGCAGTCAAACAAATATTTTTAACATTTTGGCAATTCCGTGCTATGGCCTTTATTTTCCTGTGAAATGATTCGAAACGTATGCACCACAGATGCCTTAATGGTCCATACATCTGTATGAGTCGAGAATAATGCAAACGAAAGTGAAGCTTTGGTTTTATCCAATCAGGAGCGAACTTGGTAAACTTGGATCTAATCTGGCACGCTAAGTCTTTTCTGCAAGGTGGCGAAGGTAAAATATGACGTCACTAATTGAGTTTTTAACGTGCTCGAAGTAGGGACCACTCCTTGAATGTTTAATTTAGCGTCCAATATTTTTTGCCATTTGGCCTCGCATATGTCTAAATTTTCTGTAGTGTAGCTTTCAACAAATGTATTAATGTGGTAGCTGGCGTAGAGACGCAATAAAGCTGCTTTGTCATTTTTTTCACTGTAATCAAATATTTCAACTAGGGGTTCATTTAAGCAACTAAGATTTTATTTAAGACTTATTTCACGAGCGGTTGTGTTGATTTGTAATCGCTGTAATGCCCACAAAGACCGCAGTGTTTGCATGGATGGTACCCCATTCCTTGTGTTGAGTTTCGATTTTCACACCTCTGGCCGTCATATATAAGGATAAATATTTTCTCGGATTAAAGGCAGATTGTGCCGAAATTTGGCATAGTTTTTGCTTTTACTTCGTGCTTCACAACTTTCGTTGCTAAATTCACAGCTGATATTAACACTTTCATCTTGCCGCTCATGCGCACTTGCATTCAGCAAGAGGAATACTGTAATGCATACAATGCATCTGCTACCTAACTCATCTAAACTGTTGTACCACCACAAAAAGTCAGGCATGGATTTCATACAGTACCAGTTCCAAACATCGGCACAACGGCCATAATTAGTCTCAGAAATAGTGGAACACTTCAGGGAGTTAAAAAAGGCAGAACGTAGGGTTAATTGTTTTTCTTTCAACTTATGGACATGTACTCGTAGGGGGAAAATATTTTTTCACCTCACACTCAAAAAGAGGTAAAGTTATTCGTATCTAGAAACTTAAATTTGCCACTTTCAACACACATATAGTTGCTGCTCTTTTCTACAATAAAAGTGACATTTTCGTTAAATTGGTGTCATACTTGTCACCGTTGAATGAAATCACTAGCAGGACGGTCAGGTGTTGAACCCGCTACAGACGACTGCGAGAATGTTTGTTTTCAACAATTAACGACTCAAAAAAGAATGCATTCTCACAAACCTCAAAAAGGCAAGACTTCTTGAGCGCGTCGTTATTTCTTGGAAGACACCACTGAATCACTCCGTCAAAATTGCAACAGATGCGTTTTGTACACGCCTGATCTTGTGAAGGTGGTCAGTGGAATACGCCTCTAAATCTGACGTGGCGCGAAATAGGAAGAACCTTAAACCAGTGGGTACGTTAATACCCACAGCCGCGAGTCGTTCCCATCACCGTTGGTGGTTCATTGGGGAATATGCAGCACCAAACAGCCAAAAGACACAGATTGTCATTAAAAAACTTTTTGCCTCTGTTACCAATCACATATCGCGGCAACCCTTATTAGTGGTCCGTGTTGAACGTAAATGACGTAGAACGAAAAAAGTTATGTTTGTCCGCGCTCCTTACGGACCAACTCGAGACAGTCCATGGCCTCGATTTCCGCTCAGAAACTCCTCAAATTCGTCCAGGCTCTGAAACGCTCTGGGTTCGGGCAACACCATGAAGTTGTTCGCTGAGGCATTAAAATTTTTCCTCCTCGTTATATGTGTTGCGAAGTACGAACCCGAAACTAACGTTGACTTTAAAGGCCATTGTCCGGTTGTTGAAACCGTCCTCCGCAACGGTGTACGCACTCCAATTGTAGTCATGCCTAAAGCGCCCGAGTTTCTTCTGGGTCTGGATGCTATTCCCAGTGCTCGACTGCGATTCCACTTAGGGACGTAGGGGCGTTCTCTGTCACCACCACAACAAAAGGCGCACTAGGACGTAATATTTACAAAAACAAACATAAGGCAAGGCCCTGTGTGATTGGCCGAGCTACGGCTAGTCAGAGGCTACGTGTCAAAAGAGGCAAGTATGGTAAGTTTGCGGTGCAAATATCACCACTAGGGCTTTTCGAAACGGGCGTTCTGAAAACGCAAGGGCAAAGTTAAGACCTATGCCTAAATACATTGGATCTCTGCTTCAAGCGCAGAAAGGCTGTGCTTAAACGGGGGTAGTAATGTACGTAAAAAGGAACCCCAAAACAAAATCAACTACTGCGAGTACAGCAGAAAAAGGAGACTCTATTCCCGCCAATTACTGGGGAAGAGCGATTTGGGCACAGTTACAACGTTACTTTTGTAAAAACGTGATTCAGTGTTACATCAGCGTAGCTATACCAGTACGGTACCTTAAAGCTGTAGAAGCTACATGTTAAGCAACTCCTAAGTCACTAGTTCAAGTAAGCCCATAAGACGCACGATGGCGAAAATTTACAAAGGAGGCAGAAAACAAGGCCCTACATGAAAGGCTGACGAAGCAACCAATCAGAGGCTACTGACTAGACAACAGTTAAGTTTCTAAAATTACAAGCGCTTATAGCGCAATTACACGAAAAAGCATATACACAGTACTATGTAACGGGATGTTAGCAGGTCTTATTAAAGTTAACGTGCTCGACGGGCTCGCCACAGTTCCAACAATCAGTGGACCAACCTTCGCCAAGGTTGGTGATTTCTTGGCATTTGTCGCAACGTTTAAAGTAGCTAGCACACTTGTTACAAAAGGCATCGCCGGTAGTCGGCGAGATGTGGACATCTGCACCACACTCACAGGGCGCTGCGTTCTTTGAGGCCAACTTGCAACGCTTAGGGTTATCCATGGAGGTCTCCGCGGAGCGGAGCCTCTTTAGAAAAGCGTCCACTTCCTCCTCCGAACTACTGGTACTAATATCTATTGACTTACTAGTCATCCTTAGTTCGTGGATGAACTCCGGATTGCTGTAAAGTGGGAGGAACTTGGATGGCGTTTCCGACTCGTTCCCTTCCTGTGCTTTGTCTTTGGTGGGCGCATCCAAGGTGCCGCCCTCTGGATCCCGGGATGTTGTGGCGGGGGCACCCAAGGTGCCGCCCTCCGGATACTGAAGGTTTCCATTTTCGGGGACACCCGAGGTGCCGCCCTCCGGATACTGAAGGATCCCTTTGTCGGGGGCACCCGAGGTGCCGCCCTCCGGATACTGAAGGCTTCCATTATCGGGGGCACCCAAGGTGCCGCCCTCCGGATACTGAAGATTCTTGGTTCGAAAACCCGATGTTCCACTCTCCATATCCCGAGAGGGTTGGTCAAGCGGACCCGAGGCGCCGCTTCCTGCTTGCCGCAGAGGTGCATCAGGCTCACCCGATGTACCACTCTTTGAATCCCCGCGTATCGAATTTGGTGCACTCGAGGTATCGATTTGCATTTCTCGAGGCGATGAATCCAGCTCACCCGGGGCGCTCGTCTCAGGAACCGGGGAAACTGAGGCGAGTGCATCCGAGGTGACGCCCTCTAGATCACAGGGTTGCGAGGCGGGCTCGCCCAAGGCGACGCCCCCTGAAACGAGTATCGGCGAGGTTGGCGCTTGCAAAGTGCCGCCCTCGGTCTCGTTTGTAACTTGTGCTTCTTTTCCCGGCACTTTCTTTAGTGTCGGGAAGTTTTCTTCCCGTGAGCGAAAAAGCTCGCAGGTGTCCCGCATGTGTCCGAACTCTCGGCACACAAAGCATTGCGGCGGTTGATTATCGTATTCAACCTGGAAGGCCAAGCCTCCTATTCGAATTTTCGGCCCAATCGGCCTTTGCTTGAGTTCGGTCGTTTTAATATCGAACGACCGTTGACCGTCTTGAAGGCCCCAACGGTCCTTCAACTTCTCGGCCTTTCTCACTGTACCATGCCTACTTGCTAGGTACTGGCGGATCTCCTCCACGGGGTGCCGCGGGGGAATCTCTCTAATGATCACCTTCGTCCACTCTTGATCGTAGAGTCGGACGAACTCGACGGCACTCAGCCGTTTCATTTTTTCAACCAGCTTGTTCGCACCTTCACGCGTTCTGCACGTGAAGTCGGTGAGGCCACCTCGGCGCTCAACTATGCCCTCCAGATCCCTCACGGGAAACTGGATTTTCTCTAGCATTTTGTAAATGTAGAGCCTCGACTTTTTCTCAGGTAATTTGGCCAAAACCTCAGTCTCCCTGTTGAAGGCCGGCATGGCCCTGCGCGGAAGACCTCGGTTGACTACCTTGTTCCACGGAGTGGACGTTTGGGGTGCTGACGTCATGGTCAAAGTCGACTTCGACCTGTGACGTCACAATTTATGCAAATAAGCCCAATCGCTTATTTGCGGGACAACGCAGACTGACTAAACCCGTTCCCAGCAGGGGCCCTGAAAAGGGCCGGGAGTGGAGAGTCTAGGTACAGTCGTATGGGTTTAGGGGAGCTCCCTCCTGCAGATGGCCAGCGAGGGAGTGGGTGAAGGGAAATCGACTTGCGTCCACTAGGGCGCGCAATTCGATGTGGTAGAGTTTGGGGAAGGGCTTCCCTTTGTGGTGTGCACGCAGGGAAGATGGGGAAGGGGGAGCAGTTATTCTCTCAACGCCCCTAGTGTTGGTGGCCCTGACAAGGGCCCAACGGGCAACTGCGGAAGGGGAGGTAGGTAAAGGAGTAGGTAAGGGAGGTAAGGGAGGGCAGTAACGATCCGGAGCCAACTTAATCGGAGCCAACTTTCGGAGCCAACTAGCGTTCGTGGTGAGCCAACCTAAGTTGCTTCCAACCTCGGGCAAGATCCGCGTACAAACCTATTGGCTTAATTTGCTGTTTGCCTCGAGTCAGCAAGGGGCACAGGCACGATCCTGATGCTTACCTTGTGCAGCTTCATTCGTTCCATTCCGACAGTTCATTCTGTTTATACAGTTTGTTCGTTTCATTCCGACAGTTCATTCTATTTATACAGCCTCACTCATTTCATTCCGACAGTTTCTTCCATTCCTACAGCCCCATTGATTTCATTCCGATAGTTCATCCTGTTCCTACTGCCCCATTCATTTCATTCCGATAGTTAATTCTGTTCATACAGCCCCATTCATTTCATTCCTACAGTTCATTCTGTTCATACAGCTTAGTTCGTTTCATTCCGACAGTTCATTCTATTTATACAGCCCCATTGATTTCATTCCGACAGTTCCTTCCATTCTTACAGCCCCATTGATTCAATCCGATAGTTCATTCTGTTTCTACAGCCCCATTCATTTCACCCCCCCCCCCCCCCCCCCCCCCCCCCCCCCCCCCCCCCCCCCCCCCCCCCCCCCCCCCCCCCCCCCCCCCCTCATACAGCCCCATTGATTTCATTCCGACAGTTCATTCTGTTCATACTGCTTTGTTTATTTCATTCCGACAGTTCATTCTGTTCATATAGCCTCATTGATTTCATTCCGACAGTGCGTTCCGTTCATACCCGACAACACCGTCATTCATGTCATTCCGACATTCATTCTGTGTATACACTGTCATTCATTTCATTCCGACTGTCGCGTTTAGTGTACTTTCTTATGCGAGATTATTTTTAAAGAATAACCTTTTTAACTCAATGACTGATACCTACAAGCTGTCAGTCAGTTTCAAAGCCAATTGTTTCTTTATTAAAACAGAACACAGGTCCACACCATACCGTCTCCAAAATAGAATGACTTGCGCCACAAAAACAAGTCAAAAAACTGCAAGGCGCAGAACAAAACGTGCGCCTCAGGAAAGACGCGGGCAGTCACATGTGCTGCAACCACGCACTACCAATTTGCGTACAGATTTTTTTCTTTGCGTTAACAAATTTTCACGACAACAAATCACATCACAAAAACCAGGAAGTATTATTGAAATTAAACGAACACCAACGGATGACAACATTGCATAATATGCCCATTATTCCAGTCTGCTCATAAAACCTGCACCAACGTTATCCGAACCAACGTTATATTTGATACATTCATATTTTATGCGATAACTCTGCAAAACATAGCCCATCGCATAATACGATCATTGGTAAACTTGGCGCTTTCCAAACAGATTAAAGTTTGGTGATCGGTCTGCAACACAAACTCATTGCCATACAAGTATACACCGGGTTTACGTACAGCCCATATAATTGCTAAGCACTCTTTTTCGATAGTAGAATAGTTGTGTTCAGCACTACACAACTTTTTGCTCGCGTAACTGACAGGAAACAATTTCCCGTCATGTTCTTGCAATAACACAGCCCCTTGTCTGGCGCATCTGTTCGCAGCACAAACGTTTTACACATATCTGGTAGGTGCAAAATAGGCTCGTCCTGACGTCCTTCATCGACCTGACGTCCTTCATTGTCACCGGGCGTTTCGCATTCTGAATTTTCCTGACGTTGTCCTTCTGGAGACCAATCACTGTTCAACGTTATGTCCGAGAAAATCAACTCTGTTGGCACCAATGATACATTTTTATTGTCACCTTCGCATTTAAGGCAATAACATGTTCTTTCCATGTCTTCGTATGGATGATGATGTCATCAATATAATTCTCAACACAGTCCATTCCACGCAGTAATATTCTCATGCCTCGAACGAATGTAGCAGCAGAGTTCATCATACCAAACGGCATTTTAAGAAACTCATAATTCCCTTCTGTGGTCACGAACGCCGTCTTCTCTATATCTTCCTCAGCTACCGGAACCTGCCAGTAACCTTTTGACAAGTCAATTTTTGTAAAAAACTTGTCACCTGCGAGTTTATGAAAAACATCTGAAGCTGTTGTCATTGACTCCGGATCAAATACAGTCACTTTGTTTAACTTTCGATAATCTATGCATACTCGGTTTGTGCCATCCTTTTTAGCGACGACCACAACTGGTGAGGCGTAAGCGGAGTTTGATCAACGAATAACGCCTAACCTCAGCATCTCCTTTTCCAACGTTTCCGCACTTTGTAGGGTACTGTATACGGCCTTGACCGAACAGGTCGATTGTCTATGAGTGTCACTCGATGTAGAACGAAATCCTTGCTTTCAGGTACATCGTTAAAGACGTTGCTATATTGTTTGACTAGTGCAACTGCCTCGTCTCTCTCAGATTCTGTTAGATTTTCACCGTACCTTACGTCCTCTACATTTTCTTCAGCTACACATGGATACAACTCTAAGAGATCATTGTCATCATGTTCTTCTCCGGGAGAAATTGTTGAAAAACAAGCAGAAGCATCTTTTGACACGTCGCGTGTGCGACCGTCTCTTGCGATGTACTCTTTTAGTAAATTGATGTGAAAGGTTTTGATTTTTCCCCCTGTATCGAGAACATAATCACTTAACCCAATTCTCTTTTCTTTGATTTGGAAAGTTCCTCCTGTGCAATCTTGACAGTTTCTTCCAAGCGCTCTTTCAATTCAAACACATACCTGTAGCTTCATCTTACATCCGGCTCTGTTGAGGTGTTTGTCCACATTTTTTTTAAAATCGCCATTGGCCTGCGAACACTTCAAAAAGCAACTCAAATGACGAAAACCCAGTTGACTCTTGTGGCACTTCGCGGTATGCGAAAAGAAGAGCATTAATGTATCGATTCCACTGCCGTGGCTGGCCACAGCAAAAGCATTCTTTTAGGAGTGCCGTTAAATTTCTCAACCAAGCCGTTGCACATTGCGTGATATGGTGTGGTCGCTAGATGTCTTACTTTCAGAAGTCTCTCCACCTCTTGCACACAGTCGGATATAAACTGCGTGCTCATATCACTTACCCCCCCCCCCCCCCCCCCCAATCTCGTCTGGAATCCCACGGCGACTGTATATGTCGACTAGGGCTTCGGCCACAGCATCAGTTGTTATGTTCTTTAGAAAAATAGCTTTAGGTTAACGCGTTGCGTAGTCTACAAGGGTAAGAACAAACCTATGCCCATCTTCACTAGGTGGGTAAATTGGGCCAATTAAATCAACCGCAACACGCTTGAACGGTACATCCATTAATGGCATCTTTTCCAATGGTACCCGTGAAACACTTCCTTTGTGAACAGTTCTCTGGCATATATCACAAGACCTGCAAAATCGCTTGACGTCGCCATTAATTCCTGGCCAGTAAAAACTCCAAAGAATCTTATCACCCATTATAGACTCGTGTGCCGTTTCCATTATCTTCTGGCGCAGCTCGACTGGTACAACAAGCTGGTAAATAAACTTTCCTCTGTTAACATTTGGATGCCGGAATTCTCGATATAACAACCCATTGTCAGTTATGAAACAGGTAATTTGCTCGCCTTAGGCCCGCTCTTCGTTCATGCTCCACAGAGATTTTATTGAAACATCAGCCTTCTGAGCGGCTTCGAAACCTTCTATATCCATAATAGACCATTCTCCACTATTTTGAACCTCCAAAGGACTTTTTTTTTTTTTTTCTGAACAGATTGTGCTCGCGTCTTAACCCACCCCCCACATTTGATATGGATCGTCAGGACTTCTGGCGCCTGAAACATTTCCCTTAATTAAATCGTGCAAGGTATTTGGCAAACACAGCGCATCTACTTCTCTTTTAAAGTATGGCGAATCCACAGATATTCTTGCCACTTCCGCTTCGATTGTCCTCGAATCTAAAAGCGTAACGATGCCTTTTGGACTGGTCAGCTCACAATTTTCAACAAACTCTTTTCTGACGATAAACCCCGTGCAGCCTGTATCACGAAGTATATTTACAACATGATCGCCAATCAGCCCTTTCAGCAAAGGTAACCAATTCTTTCCACATATTTAGGCTTTGAACCACCACCGGTTACTCGAGATACTTTCTTCGCCAAAGACGTCGTTCGCACTTCCACTATGCTTAATTGCCCGTGAAGCAACAAACCGGGATTTATAGTCCTTTGTCACATGTCCCGCTTTGTCACAAATAAAACAAGTGCGCGATTCCTCTTTAAGCTTAGGGCAAAACTTGGCCCTGTGCCCGTACTCCATGCAGTAACAACATTGCGCATTTGTGTCAAAGTAATACTGACCGTCGTTCGGCAGCAAATATTGATTGCAGTTACCAGCCAAGCTCGTGTCATGCGCGATATGGTCACAAGCATTTCAATATGACTGATTCATGCTTTTGAAAGTGATTTTTAAATCTTCTAAAATTTTAGTGGAATTAATTTCCTTTCAAATCATACATTCCATTCTACTGCTGTTCGTAGATTGCTAAGAATAAAACAATCATCTGCTAACATCATCCATTCAGGTAAGCCGAAAACAGCAGGCGAGTCTAATCTCACAGCTTCTGTGACGTAATAAACCAATTTACACCTGAACAGTGTTATTGGAAGCCATATTGTGAGATTGAATTGGTTCATTCGCTCCACAACGTGGTATTATAAAGTGTTTAATTACTGCTTATAAAAATATAATAGTAACATACACCGATGGAAAAATGCGACCCATTTAAAGTTTACAAAGCAAATCGCATCTTAAAGTCACGAGCCTAGTCAACGCCCGGTTGTTTGGACAACAGCCGAATAACCGGTTGACTTGTCATGCGTTTAAAAGTGGCGAGCCTTCATCGATCTCGCCTTTTCTTTAGCTGTTATGCACCAGTGGTCGGTGAATCTTCCCCTTTGTTGTTCGTGGATTATTTTGTGAAATGCTATGTGCTTTTATATCGCTGTAGTAAGTCGGCCACAGTCCGGCCCGACAAGCTATTTGGTGGGGCCACACCTATACACTAATTAAGAAAAAACACTATTGTGCACATGTAAAAAAGTTATGTGGCCCTCGCTTGAGGTCCGAAATTGGTTACATGGCCCACCGACGAAAAATGTTGCACGCCCCTTATCTGTTTGCAAAATGTTATTTCAAAATAAAGTTCACGTTATACGTGCAAGCCTGTCACAAAAGCAAGACAAGACTATCGACAGGTCTAGCTTGACCCTCAAACAATGCGCCTGGAAATCGACTGTAATCCCAAAAGTTATACTTAGAATAAGGTAATTCACTCAAATAAAAGAAATAGCAGCGACTTTGTTTTGGAAAATTCCCTGTTTTGGGGAATAGGTCGTAAACACTTTAGCATTGAACGTTTCAAGCAGTTTAGTTGGATTTAAGATTGTTAGTTATAGTGCAGTCAACAGTTTAAATAATTACATTTAGTGCTCAGCACTTTTGACTTTACCGTTTTTTCGCGGATAATCACTTTTGTATTGTNGTGGTGAGTTTTAGTCGAAACGTATTGACTCATTTCTTTCGGCGGGAAAGGAAGTTTTGTGCAGTACAGCCACCAAGGCGTTTTTAGAGAATAATCAGGGAAAGTAAGACGTTTGTTGTACCGACTGACTAGACTGGTTAAAAAGTATTTTTGTTTGGAGCAGAAAAACTATGTAGCATTTGACTCGTCCCTGCTTGCTTACTCTAATTTTGAAAGATATATCAAAACGTACAAAAATCGGAGGTCGCAAGTACACAGCTAAAATATTCTATGCGCAGCAACTGGTCATATTATCCCAACAGCGATGTAAAGTTGGTGCGTATATTAATCAATTTTGTTGTGGCGCTTTGTTTGCATTTTTTGTTAAGAAAACACAACCTAAATACTGCACCAGTGGTCTGTTACGTTGGGCTCGTGGTCTGTTATTCGATAGACTTAACTGTTAAGCAAGCAACGTACCTGTACCACGACGGAAAAATTATTAGTTTTTTCACACAAACGAGGCTTGAGAGTTTATTTTGGGTCGTTCCCGCACTGCTTCGCTTTTCAAAAGAAGCTTAACTTTGCTTAAAATTTTGTTTTACCACTGATTATTTTGTCTAATCAAGGATTTTCATCTATGGTTTGATGTACTGGTAAATTGCTTCCTGTAATACAAGAACGTACAAAAGGCGCAGCAGTACAAAGATTTGAACGTATACCGTTTACTTTCATTGCAAGCAAAAAGTGGCTTTAATCATTATATATTTTTGCGTTCACATTAGTTTTAACCCACTGTACATCTGTTGTAATTTTATGGTTAACCCAAAAGTGCATAATTGGGGGGGGGGGAACAGATTTTGCATTCATTTAACTAGCAAACAGCCTTAAAACGCCATCCAAGACCAATTGCCTATTGTGTTTGTTGCCTTGGCCTTTCTTGATCTATACCTCTCAATCACACTTTAGGGCTTTTCGAAAACGATTCGGGTTCGGGCTAGTATTTTTGCAAGAAAAAGATCACTTAAACTAATTACCACGATTATCTTAACTTTCACCGACGTAGAAAATTACAGGTTTGTTAGTAGGTTGACATTCTCTTGTTCATCCTTACATACTTAAGTTAAAAGTTCTATTGTAAGTGGGTTTAAGTGGTATGAAAGCAACGGTTAGCGAAATATACTCTTCGAATTTATTAACAACTACTGTGTCACGGAACAATTTTTTTCTACTTGACGTTTTGTTTTTTAATAGAGTCAAGGTAAAAGGTTTAGTATATAATGTGCAACTTTACGCCGTTCCAGTAACATTGAGAAATGAATTCCTGGGATTCAGACTCCAATCAGTCATCCTCGCGAGGTGAAAAGACCTTTGGTTTGTCTACAAACTTCCAA
>QLIY01002046.1:0-21354 GCA_003260075.1 Phallusia mammillata
ACTATATCTACCATCTGTATAAGTTTCAGCCACATCCATCAAACATTTTATGGAAAAACGAGTCGGACAAACTTCGAGAAAAAAAAACATTTTAGGCGGCTAGCGGGGTAAACACTGGGGTTATCAACAAAAACAAAGTGGGATGCACATCTACATAACTATATCTACCATCTGTGTAAATTTCAGCCAAATCCATCAAACATTTGATNGAGTCGGACAAACTTTGGGGAGAAAAAAAATGAAATAAAAAAAAAGAAATAAAAAAAACACAATTTGAGTAAAATCAATATGTGTCCCCTTCCCGACCCATCAAAATAAGGACGATTCTTTTTTCTAAGACATTGCCCTTCACAATAAGGTAAAATCCTAGATATACGGACGGTATGGCAACCAGACATGGGGTCGAATACACGCGTCCTGTATTCGAATACTTTACGGATACCTGCATGACTGTATTCGAATTCATGAATACTTTGGTATTTGTATTCATGAATTGTTGACTCAAATACAACAACAAGTAATTCGAATACTATTCGGATAAACCAAGGCATGTATTCGTATTCATGAATTCTATGCACTTTTGAAAGTTCGGCAATTCGAATTGTATTCGAATAATGTGAGTCAAGTATTCGTATTCACGAATTGTTTCGTAATGCTAAGGTGGCAGCAATTCGAATTGCATTCGAATAAAATGTGTCAAGTATTAGTATTGACTAATAAGTATTAGAATACAAATGACAAATTGCCCCATGTCTGATGGCAACCCCGTATATATATATATATATATATATATATATATATATTCAGGAACACTATACACAGACTTGAAAAGTAATTTGATTATGTCAAATTATATTTTATAAACATTACTGCCAAGGTACTGGTGTATATAGAATACATCGTTCAGACGTTTCGACAATATTTATTTTTGTTATTGGATATGATTTTCTTGTATAATGCTTGTACAATTTGAATAAAACATCTTTGAAACCTTTTGACAATAAAAGCCACACAATTTTTCGACCAAATGGTTGAAACAAACCAGAGTTACACAAGAAAAAGAAAGCAAAATAAGAACAAAAAGAATATGTGTCCCCTTAAGGGCAGGGGACCCATAATTATTGTATTTACCTCTGACTTTTCAGGTTTCTCTGCAACTGAACTCATGGGTGTGTCAGGAGTAAACAACTAATGACAATAAAATTGTTTCAGTAAAAGCATTTTCATGTTTCAAACATACTGGTCACAGTTTGATGTTGTGCAAGTCAATCACATTTATAACTAGATTTGTGGCTTGGTACAATTTGCCATTTCACTTACTCTATAAATGTTTTCAAAACATTAATATATTCCCTATACTTATTTTATATTGGGTCCTGTATTATTCACTGTTTTTTTATAACCTTAGTTTGTTTCTGCAGGCAGAAACTCATGGGTCCGTACATACACAAAGTTGTAAATAATTTCAAGAGATAACCATGAGAAAGTTTGGTGTTGTAAGGTCAAACACAGTGATTGGTATGTAAAGTACAAACTATAAATTTTTACCCATTGGATAAATGTTGGGCTACATGGTGAAACACAACAATCGACACCAATAATTGACAGATTCTACAAGTTATCCAAATTTCATTCAATTCAGACATCGTTAAAAAATTACTCATTTTGGGGGCTGGTGGAGTATATGTTTGGGGTAAAACACAACAACCAACCTATAAATGGCTAATTCTACAAGCTATCCAAATTTTATTTAATGCTGACGTTATTTAAAAATTCACCCATTTTGGGGGCTAGCGGGATAAATATTGGTGCTTTCGAGACAAAACAATTGGTATATCTACATGACTATAACTACCATCTGTGAAAGTTTTATCCAAATCCATCAAACATTTCATGGCCAAAGGGGCAACATTCGGAAAACAAAAAAAAATAGTCCTAACAGGAATTTATCTCATTCCGGCAACATTTTAGAGTCTAGCCTTGCCAATGAGTCAGTCTTTCACCTGTCATTTTTAAAATTATATTCAACTAGAAGAGTGGCTTTCTGATATACTTCCATTTTATATATTCGGGGGGGGGGGGGGGGGGGTTTTGGTCCACACTACACTCACTCGATATGTTATTTGAGAGAATGGTTACATACAGTAAAATGAGTGGGTTATGCATGACTTTTTTATGTAGATGTGTTACAATTAGTCCATGAGACTGTTGCTGTGATCAGGTTTGTAAAAGTCGACATGATCCCTGGTTATATGATTAGAGTAACAAACACCCCATACAGGTACAAATAAATGCCAAAATAAAACATACTATAACATAATCTACTTTATGTTGTGGCAAAGTAGCAAAACCAACAATATATGTAGGATCTGCTACCCTTCAGAGTGTGATACAAGTAACTAAAATTGTTACAACTTTATTCCTGTGAGAACATTGTCCGGTTGTATGTCTGGTCATGAATAAAGCAGGGGTCATTCCTAATCATAAATCCAACTAATAGTTACAAAATGCTTTATTATACTTTACAATGCACCAACCAACAAAGTTGAAGGGCGGCTTACCACATTTTGCTATAGCATATACACTACAACCCATTTTGCAATGGTAATATATTCCCTATTCTTGTGTACATTGGGTCCCATATTAGCCAACATTTTTTATAATCTTTATTTGTTTCTGCAGTCAGAACCTCATGGGTCCCCAAAACTGCAACGTTGTAAACAAATAACCACGTCTAACACAGTGATCAGTAGTGTGACTTAAATTATCATGCTATGTAGTACAAACTGTCCAAATCCCATGCAATTCAGACATTGTTTGAAGTTTGTAGGCCTACATAGTTTGAAACACTGACATAAAAAAAACGTATTTTACAAACTGTCAAAATCATTTCACTTAAATATTGTGATTTATTGGGTTAGAAGGGTAAATATTAGCACTACAGGGTGAAACACAATAATCGTCAGCTATAAATGCTAAATTCAACAAAGTGTCCAAATTTCATCCAATTCGGATATTGTTTAAAAAATCTAGTGGGGTAGTGGGGTAAATAATGAGGCTACAGGGTAAAACACGATAATGGACAACTACAAATGCCAAATTTAACGAACTGTCCAAATTTAATCCAATTCAGCGTTGTCTAAAAAATTTACCCATTTTAGGGGGCCGATGGGGTTAATATTGGGACTGCAAGGGGAAACACAACAATCTACACCTGCAAATGTGTAGATTGCAAATTGGACATGGTTTAAAACATTCACCCATTTTAGGGGTATAGTGGAGTAAATATTGGGGCTTCAGGAACACAGCATATGACTCCTTAAACTGGGACAATGAACAAACTGTCTAAATTTCATTCAAATTGGACATCGTTTAAAATTTGCACCCATTTTAGGAGGCTAGGGGGGTAAATAATGGGGCTATCAAGTCAAAGAAAACAGATAGCACATCTAAAAGAATATATCTACCATCTGTAAAAGTTTCATCCAAATCCCCCAAAGATTTCATGCCAAAAGTGCATGGACAAACTTCACCGGAGAAAAAAAACTGAGTGAAATCAAGATGTGTCCCCTTCAGGGAAGGGGACCCATAATTAATTTTAAAACACTCTTTTTGGTTAAACAGGTGGAACAAAACACCTTGTAACAGAAAAATTAACTTGTCATGAATCTATTCCGGCAGTAATTTGGCTACAACTGAAAACAGACAAACTGTTTTGGTTTTAAGTGGAACTATCTGTTTTGAAAACTTGTGTGAAAATAGTTTCTTTATAAAACAACAACAAACGGAAACAACAGACATGCTTACCTTTTGACTTTTTTCCAAAAAGTCTTCAGAATCCTGCAAATTTATTTAATTACTAAAACTTATTTTTGTTATATAACACAAAGTAGTCTTACAGCCCAGCTTTCATCATCAAGGGTGGAAAACAAAGTATCCTCCTATACACACACAAAAAAAGTAAATATTAAATAAAGCTAGAAGGGTGGCTTAGCACATATTGCCATTGCATATACACTATAACCTATTTTAAAACATTAATATATTCCCAACACTTATTTTATATTGGGTCCCATATCAGCCACTGTCTTTTATAACCTTAGTTGTTTCTGCAAGCAGAAACTCATGGGTCCCCGCACACGCAAAGTTGTAAAAAACGCATTTGAAGAGATAACTATGAGAAAGTTTGGTGTTGTAACGTCAAACACAGTGACCGGAATTGTTCATGAACAAAATGTGCTATAAAAACTATTTAAATGCATTTCATTCATACATTGTTGAAGGTTTTACTATTTTATGGTCTATCTGAGAAAAAACTGTTAAATAGTAAGAAAAGAGGCTAAAACACAACAATCAGCTCCTATTAATAGCGATTTGTACACGATTGTAGGGGCTAGTGGGGTAAATGATCGGGCTACAGGGTTGAACACAGCATTCCACACCTATAAATGGCACACTCTACAAGCTATCCAAATTTCATTCAATTCGGACATTGTTTAAAAAATCAACCCATTTTGGGGGCTAGTGGGGTAAATGTTGGGGCAACAGGGTTGAAACCATACAATCGACAACTATAAATAGCACACTTTATAAGCTGTCCAAGTTTCATCCAATTCGGATATTGTTTACAAAATTCACCCTTTTCAGGGGGCTAGAGGGGTAAATATTGGGGCTACAGAGTTAAACACAACAATTGACACCTATAAATGACAAATTCCACAAACTGTCCAAATTTCATTTAATTCTGACACCGTTTAAAAAACTCACCCATTTTAGGGGGTTAGTGCGGTAGCTGATGGGGTTCAACACCAAAAACAAGCAAAAACAAATGGGTCCCTACACAAGTGTTTATGCAAATTAGTCATGGTAAAAAGGTTTTTAAATTCTTTATTTTTAAATCCTTTTTAGAAGGACAAATTAGTAGAAAGCATTTTAGAAGGACAATGTAGTATAAATTAAAACAATAGATACTTTTCCGAAAAAAACCTAGGCAGTATTAGAGACACTGACAAACTACGAAGATATTTTGTAGCAAAGGTTTTGACAACAAATTGTTTGTCAGTAGCCTAAGGCCGTGTATTGTTTCTGAAGTATATGTGCCAAAAATAAATAAGCTACGTTGTGACAAAATCGTTCTCAACTGTGTTCTGCAATACCTACAAGTGGACCTTTGGTGACCTCTTGTCAGAGGGCGGCCAAACTGACAATGACTGTTTAATGACTCTGGAGTAAATGTTGGGGCTACAAGGTAAAGCACATACAAATAGCATATTTTACATGCTACCCAAATTTTAGCCAATTCTGACACTGTTAAATAAACAAACCCATTTTAAGGGGCTAGTGGGGTAAAATTGGGACTACAAGATTAAACACAACAATCAGCTCCTATAAATCATAAATTCTACAAGCTGTCTAAATTTCAGGCAATTCCGACAATGTTTAAAAAACTGACCCATTTTAGGGGGCTAGTAGGGTAACTAATGGTGTTCGACACACAATCTAAAAAATATGAAACCACAATGACTCAAACAATAGTACTGCAAAATTTGAGCCCAATCTGCCAATGTTAAATTTTGACCACAAGAGGTGCTTTGAGCAACAACCGCTAATGCTTCTGACGTCTTAGGGCTGTTAACATCCCCCTAACTCGCAAAAACGTCCACCAAGCAACCCACAAACACGAGTAACATACAACTGGTTGCCCTTCCAACACTATTGCACCACAGCAATCTTTCGTTTGTGGTGCCCAGTAACATACAAATACATTTTACATATTGGGGGCTTGTGGGGTAAATGTTGGGGCTACAGGGTTGAACACATATAATCTACAAGCTATCCAAATTTCAGCCAATTCTGCCACTGTTCAAAAACTCACCGATTTTAAGGGGCTAGTGGGGCAAATACTGGGGTTATCAAGACAAACAAGTGGGATGCACATCTACATAACTATATCTACCATCTGTGTAAGTTTCAGCCGAATCCATCAAACATTTGATGGCAAAACTGGTCGGACAAACTTTGGGAAGAAAAAAACAAGAAAAAAAACAAAACAAATCAACAAAAATCAATGTGTGTCCCCTTCAGGGAAGGGGACCCATAACAACTATGTATGTAAGACAATAGTTGCATGATTGATTTAAATATTTGTGGTGATTCATGACCAGGGGTCACCTAACTTTTTTCACTGCAGGCCGGATAAGTTAAACAATGATTTGCGCAGGTCGCATAGTCTTTCCAAAAACTACAATCTGGTGATGCTACCATTGAATTGTATAGTTAGTCTCATCTTATGAGCAATGTTTGTGTATTATGTCTTAAATAACAAAAGAAGGCAATTGCTTGCACACAATTATCACTTGTAGTCTTGTCTGTGATGTAACCAACTGGCTTTGGATCAATCCTGGGCATGGCAATACTATGAAAGTAGGTAATATTAATTCTACATATCATGACAGGAAAACTTTTGTAAGAAGTAGATTGATTTTTGAATGTTACAAAGTTATTACAAAATGTTGTCGCAGGGCCGGATGAAATGACCTCGAGGGCTGGATTCAAGACAATTGTAACAATATCAGTTCAACAGGTAGCATATGTCCACTGACAATTCAAACATGAAACATGTATACTTTGTGTAATTTGTGCACGGCATAAGAAGAAATCATTTATTTGTGTTTAATTTTGCCATTATTTAACAAATTAATCACAAGATACATTTATAGCAGCAAACACGGGAGGTCAACAAACTCTTAAAACGCTTTTCATACTGCAAATTGGTCCAATACAAAAACTTCACAATACTGCACAAGTAGGTCATCAATACAACCGCCAAATCTTTGTGGGGATTAGGCCAATACCATTTTATGTTTTTTTTCCGATAGTAAATAAGGACTTAATAAGTGATGCACAGATGTTTCAGTTTTGGCCTTAACTTTTTGAATATTCGCTTGAAACAGAGTTTTTGGATTTTTAAAACCAATGTAACAACAATTAAATTGGCCATTTAAACATTAACCAAGTTGTCTGTAGAAAATACATCACCACATTGTCTGCAAAATGCTGGGTATTTTGTTCAGCTTGCACATTCTAAACGCTATTTTGGAGCATTACAAATGAATTTAGCTGCATAAACAACATAAGTTTCAGTTCAACACATCCCTTCGAAGGTGGCTTTTAAATTTGGCCTGATTTGGTCAAAATTATTATGCCTTTGGGCAATTATTTGGTGTAAGTCCAAACCTTTTTTATGCATATTTGGTGCATCACTTGTCTCTATAGCAGTGGTTCTTAACCTTTTTAAAACGGCCGAACCCCTACGATATTCTTCAGCCTTTGGTCGAACCCCAAAGGGGGGGGGGGGGGGGGGGGGCGTTTGGTCATAATTAGTTTTGCTCATCTGTAGTGGCAACAGTTACTGTTAGTCATTTTGTTAAATTCTGACATAATAGTACAAGCAACTTGTTTCATGATTGCTTTAATCCTGGCAATTTTTAGTTTTTACCAAAACGAAGCATTGTAATTTTAGCATCTGTACACAAACATGAAAACGATGAAGTAATAAGTTTTTGCTGCCAACAAAATTTCGTTGTGTTTCTGCTGACAAACACAACACGAACAATGCTCTTTGTTAAGTCAAAAAAAAGAAACTAAAACCTTAGTGCAGGGGTGCACAACCATTTTGCTAGGACGGCCGCATCGCAGATTCTTATTTCACCAACGGCCGCCATTTACCTGCTTATTTTTGTTTTAAAATACTTGGTTTATATCATGTATTTACCATCTAGTAGCGCCAAAAAGCCTAGATTAATTTCTAGCTCGGTACACAGATTGAGCTGGACAGCGAGGAGATCAGTTTAAAGTGTTTATGATGTCATAGTCTATATTGTGATGCTTGTGGTACCTGTTTTGTTTGGCACACAATAGGCGTACAAAAAGTCTGACACATATGGTTATGAGGCTGGTAATACTCTTTTTAGTGCCACAAAAACTGTTTAGAGCAGTTTAAAACACCCCTGCCTAAGTTTAACCTTCCAGTGTTTTGATATTGAGCAAATACAAATTGCTGTTTTTAGCGACTATAGATCTTAAAGTTTGGCAATAACGAGTATTTGTATTGTACTTCAAAGATCGAATCCCGATTAAGAACCACTGCTCTATAGCCAAGCAAATCTAACTTGCAGATTATTACATTTTGCAAAAAGAGACCAATGCCACAAACCCTAGTTGCAGCTTTGATCACCTGGACATTTTACATATTGCAACAAATTTGATTCTTTTTCATTTTTACAGATTACAACAGTTGGTAGCTATTAACTAACTTTTTGGGTCGCAGGGCTATCAAGGTCTTCAAAGTCTTCATCCTGCAGTAAAAAGATATTGCAAACCTTTGTGTAAATGAAATTTAAATGAGACCATACCAGTTATTTGGGACAGGTTTGCGAATCGCCAAGGGTTGCAAGAAAACTAGAAGGTGTCTTTACTATGTGCTGCCTATTTATGTGTACATACTAATCTTAGTAAACACACAGGTCCCCACACACATGTATATTTGCATTAGTAATGGACAAATTCGTAAAGGATTTGTTGAATTCACCCAAACTATCCAAAAAGTGCTGCAGACAATGGCAACACGAAAAGGTATGTTGTGGCAAGAGCATAACGAATCAGTCAACTGTGTTTTGCAATATGTGCATTGACTTGCAGTCAACTTTAGCCATGCCTTGGAAGATATTTGCTTTATTTTGGACCATCAAAGTAAGGAAGCACCTTTGCTGCTTTGCATTAGCTTTATAGCAACACTATTTTAGCTGGAAAAGTGTGAATTTGACAATTTGTACTATTCATACAGAATTCGAATATTAAGAAGAAATGGGTAATTGGGACAAAACGCTAGTTAAATTTGTAGTTAAATTTGAATCCCAATTAACCCATTTTGATTTACTGCTTACCTGACTGCCTAAGCTTTTTGTAGAAACTGAATATGTATCACCCTGAATAAAAAAAGTTGGTTTATAAAACAATATTGCAACAGGCATTAAAAAAGTATAGTTTGAGCAGTTTATGCAGACTTGCATATGTTATTAAATATTATAAGGAAATATAACTTGAACACAGTTGGTATTGCTGTCATGAACATTAGTTACTCTTTAGTGATAATGGTAAAGTTTAAAAACACACAGACATATTTTTAAATTTACTACCTGCGGGGGCATAGCTTTTCTTCGTTGGATTTCAGTTTTTAACTGAAAAAACACATTTTTTTGATGACATCAGATGAATACAACACATGCCAGAAAAACTGATAAATTTATCCACATGATTTAACCCAACTGAGGTTTTTGGTAAAGTAACTGCTGTGGCTCTGAACCTTCAGGGGACAGTTGTTGTTTGCTATAGTGTTTGTACATAAGTTTTGCTGTCATTGTGGTGCAGGTGTATGTGATAATATTTTAACCCACTTACTTAAAATTTAGGTACACTGTTCACGGTTTTGAATAATCTGAGCAAAAAAATCAGAGCCAGTATATTTGTGTAGAACATAACTACGTTTCGACAAGTGCTATTGTACTTAAAATTTATTTACAAAAATTTAAATTTATTTACAACCTTTGCTTGTTTCTGCGGGCAGAAGCTCATGGGCCCCCCACACATGCAAATTTGTAAATAATACATTTTATGAGATAACCATGATGAGTATAAATGACTTTAAACAGCACAATAAAAAATTGTAGGTTTACAAATTAGACACATTTTGGAGGTTAATGGGGGTAACGGTGACAACAATGAACACCACAAAATAATGTATTCTACAACTGTCCAAATTTCATGTAGTTCAGACATTGTTTAAAAAATTCACCCATTTTAGCAACAGGGCTTACGGCAAAAAATTACACAATGTGCACCAAAATGTGCAGGTCAAAATGTGCAGATACCAAAATTGTGCAGCTGCCAAAATTTTTCCCTTTCACACTAAAACAGTTTTTCTGTCCCTTTCACACAAACATTTTTTTGTCCCAAGTACATAATTATTACATACCTTTCCCTCCATTTTTATTTTAAATAGTGTTCTGTGCTAATCAATGAACTTATATATGTTATTTTTCTTGTTCAATGTAGTGGATTAGGTTTTTTAACTAAACAGAATATGACCCTTCAGGGCAAAAGAACTGAAAATACAATGTGGTTTAAAACAAAAGCAGTGGTAAAAAACTGATGGCTACATAAATGGTGAGAACTTATACTTTTGCATTGCACATCTATCATTTTTTTTCATGACATCTCAGTATTATCATTTTCTCAACCTTACCAAAAACATCAGAATGCCCACAGCAGTCTCAAAAAATTTATTTTACATATCCTACTTTTCTTTAGGGCTGTTTCAGTCTCTTTTCATCTTTCTAATTGTTCACATCAGTTTTAGTTGATTTATTTATTTGCAATCCACATGAAACATACATCTTTTTGTTTGCAATGGCAATCATCTAGTTTCTGTATATTAGTCAGAAAAAAACAACATCTAATGATATTTTGGTGTATTATGCTATTCCTACAGTAGGTCTTTCTAGCCTATCTGGTTCACTTAGATCTAAGCTAATAACACAAAAGTAAGCCAGAATCAGCAACCTTTTAGCAAACTTAAAATCACTTTAAGTTGTTTGTGTGGTATTCAAAACTAACCTAATTAAATACCCATATACCAAGTTATGTCATGTAAATGAGCCTCAAGCAAATAAAAAATATCAAACATTAGGAAGATTGCTGTGTAACTGTGTGGTTGGTTTGTCCTTTATTTCTGAAGGTTGTCATTTGAGTTTCTTCCAACGACACAATGTCCTTTTGTCAATTGTGCAGTAGACCCAAAGGATGGAAAACTTTCCAATGCTTCTTTTGTTTCCATTGAATAAAAATCATTGGACTGGGTCTTTGACTGGGTCTTTGACTTGGTTTTGAGTTTAATTATAAAATGTATAAAAGCTGGGCAGGCTACAAGCTAGCAGTCCCCAAATTGAAAACAATAAACCTAAACCGATTGAGGTGACGATCGCATACATATATAGTCTGAATAACAGTGTTCTTTTTTAAGTCCTGAATGCTGGATAATTTTATCTTTTGCCATATCTAACAAATACAATATGCATTTTTACAAGTTTCTCTTAAATCCGCTTTTAATTTATAGGTTATAACTAATATTATTTGCACAATTTATAACAACGACACTAAAAAAACATTTATGTAAGTGCTTTAACATTTTACATAGCTTGACGTTAAATATCAATACTATATTTGAGCGACTGCACGTTTTGGCATCAGCACATTTTGACCTGCACATTTTCGAGCACATTGTGCAAAAAACGCTCGCATGCCCATCTCCATTTTAGGTTGCTAGTAGAGTAACTGAGGGGGTTCTTAACGTCAACTAATAAAATAGCAAACCACAATGACCCTATGAATTAAAAAAATCAAACATACTTGATTCCCAGTTTGATAAACGGTCAAGTTTTACAACTGAATTGATTAATATACTAGTTAAAATGACCCATTTTGGTAGCTAATGAAGTACTGCTAAGACTGCAGGGTAAAAAAATGATTCAACAAACAGGTAAATAAATGTCATACGGTTTGGCCACCTGGGAGTATTCACGGAGAAAGTAAGTTGCATGACCAACTTTTTGACTTGCAGAACTATCATGACCACTGAAATCATCATCCTGCAACAAAAATGATGTAAAACTTTTGAAACTTCAAATTACTATAATTTGCTTACCTGACTGCCAATGCTTTGTGCAGAAATGGAACAAGTATCATCCTTGATAGTAAAAAAAAAGAAAAAAATTTATGACAAAATTATGTATACACAACAAGCAGCCAGACATTTTAATATAGTGCAGAGAGTTACTTGGCCCTGCACATATGACTTTAAACAAAAACGGATATATCACTATAAGAAAGATTTATTTTTGCTTTGGCAAGTACACAAAAAATCTTAAAAGTCCACAACCTGGGGATGCATAGTTGTACTTTGTTGGCTTTTGGTGAAAATCTACGAAATGATAATTTGTTTTGGATCAGGTTTATTCTTCAACATTAATTCTTTTTATAAATTAAAATCTAACTTAAAAGTTAATTCAACTTAAAAGACACAGTTTGTTTACACTACACTTTTTTAAAAAGTGTAATTAAAAATGGGTTAAGTAAAATTGGTACACAACAGCAATGTAACTGTGTTTTGCAGAAAGTATTGGTTAAACTATTCTTTATTTTAAATTAAAAACTTCATTGTTTTGAGTAATAAATATTTTGTAATGATTATGAAGCAAGTACAATTTTTTAACTCTGGGTATGTTGTTAATATAAGAATACTTTTGGGCATAATCTAAAACAACGCAGAGAACTGTTTTTAACCTGAAGGGGTATTTCCAGACCTCGTTGACCTGCATCAATTATCTGCAACATATTACAAAGGCAGGTCACTTTCTGTATACTCAAAGCAAAGTCACACAAAAAACAAATTTTGTTACTCACCAACATTATGATCAAAAACAATACAGAACACCTAGGTTTATAAGGATGACTTTTGAAACAATGCGTTACATATATATTACTAGAAAGATCGCTTTCCTATATATTGCCAATTTATATATTCTAACAGGGATGGCGAACCTTTTTACTTAAATGGGTCATACATGAGATCATAACTCACAAAGAAAACAAAGTGGGTTTCAGATTTTATTATATGTCAACATCAATAAGGAACTTGTTGCTACATCTTCTCTGCAAGTCTTGCAATCCTAGGCTTAAAATGCGCAGCTTAATACACGCAGCAGTCATTTTTGAGGTGAGACGAAATGCTCTACCACCAGAACTGGCTTCAGGTTTCAATTTTATTTTACTTGTCATCAGTTACCAGTAAATAATTCTGAAATAGACTAAAAAGTATAATTTTAGACTTTCAAATAAAACTATTTGATACCGTGCTCTGTGCTAAATAAAGTATAGGCTAAGGGGGCTACTACATAACAACATATTGTTTACCAAAACATGCTGTTTCCCAGTATATTACAGTACGTGCAACAAATCGCTTTTTTATTCACAATTCAGCATTGCTACAAAGTAATATATTTATTTAACTAACTTGCAAGCACTTCAGCAATTTACGTTTTTTGTTTACGCCAATTTTCACTACTGGGTTGACTATGGAATGACCAGTAGAACATGCAAACTATCAATACTAAGCAATGACATGTGTGAAGAGCAAGTTGTACGTTTAAATAAACATATCAGCCTCACAATTGACTCAACAATCTGTATTTTAAGACAATAGGCAATCTGGCAAAGGGTTTGAAGTTGTGTTGCTTTTTAACCTTGGATGTCTGGTAACCCTATAGTAATCAGTATAAATTTTTGAAACTATGTGGGTCACTGAAATTCATGTGGCAGGTCACTTCCTTACCAGTGGGTCAGTGGTTCGCCATCTCTGTTCTATAACCTATTTAACGATTTAATACATACACCATACTACCATGATTACCTTAGCAAGCAAAAACGAATGGGTCTCCACACACGTTAATGTGCAATAGGACAAATTGGTAGAAAGTATCAACCCAAACTTCGAAATTTTTTGTCTGTATTTTTTTACATCATTTCATCAGTATGTGTTTATTTCCATAAGTAGTAAAAAAGAATGAGGAAACATACTTCTCTAGTTTTAACTGTAATATTTTTTTGAAGCCTGTTTTTAAACAGTTAAAATGCCTCCCAGAAAACCCAAATAGTATTACATACAGAAGCTGTTTGCAGCAAGTTATGAGAAAATGTTCTTAACTTAACTTTGTTTCCGAATGACTGTTGAATGACCTTTTGACAAGGTTTTCTTTAAGATGCAGTTAATCCTATATGTTCAACAACAACAACAACAACAACAACAGGACTAAAACATACACTAGGAATGTGGCTTTCTAATATACTTCCATTTTATATATTACATCCTATATCTTAATTACCAATTTACTATACACATCATTTTATCTACACATTTTTTTTGCAAGCAAAACCGAATAGGTCCCCATATGCATGTTTGTGCGGATTAGTTACTCAGGGTAAACAAATGTTGTGGTTATTCTTAGATTCTTAACGACAAATTATTAGAAAGCATTAGGTCAACTTTAAAAAGCTTTGTCCGCATTTATTTTGCATCAATGTTGTCATATAATTGCAAAAACAGTAACACAGAACGGAAAAAATACTTTAAATTTAATCTCTTGCTTTGACCTTGATATAGTCGTCCAAGGTCAGTTTTTAACACAAATTTTCCTAGAAAGCCTTAACAGTTGTATTACAGACACTATAAGTTAAAGACCATTTGCTACAAACGTATACATAACAAATTGTAGTACCTCTCACTATGCAAATGCCGAACGACCATTTAATAACCTTTCAACACAGTTTTCAATAGCACACAGTCCTTAGTGTTCAACAATACAGTTTTGCCTAATTTCTACATGACTTAAGTATTGAATCTGGAATTGATTTGGCAAAAACAAAGAAGCTACGTTATGACAAAAAATCGTTCTTAGCTGTGTTTGTAATACCTACAAGTTGACCTTTAGTGACCCATGGTCATGTGGCGACCAAGCTGACAACGAGCATTTAAAGACCATTTATTGCAACTTGTTGATAACAACGTTTTGCCTGACATTAAAAAACTGAAACACTTTTATCAAGTTTTAATCACGCCTAAGTTTTAATCACGTCTTAGGTGTGCTTAATCATAAACCAATGAATTTGGTGGATTAGGGCAAAATTGTAATCGTAACCATTTGGCAGATTAAGGCAAAATTTTAAATATTAAATGAGTAACCTACTGCAAACAATTGTTTAGAATTTCAGCACATCAGGGCTCGCATTTCTGGCTAATAACTAAAACTGATTATTTCGGGGTTTATGGGTGAATCCAATAAAAAAGTTAGAAAATTCTTCAGAATACCTTACATTGCATCAACCAACAAAGCATGAAAATCCTAGAGAATGTACTTTAAAACTAGAAGTGGTTTGCCTATATATTTCCAGTTTATATATACTACATTATATTTAACGATGTATCACATATATCATTTACTATATTTATAATGGATATATATTTGGCACCTACATTTCTTTGGGTCCCTATCTTTTTCCTGGCACTTTATAACATAATTGTTTCTGCAAGCATAATCTAATGGGTCCCCACACATGTGCATATGCGATTTGGTAACAGTAAAAATAGGGCACAATCATTGTTAAACTGGAATAGTGGTTTTCCTATATATTCCATTTTACAGAAACTGTGCCATATTTATGCACCATTCATTATAATTGTAAGGGATATATATTTGATGGATACATTCAGTATGGTACCAATATTTTTGTGGCCTGTTATAACATAATTGTTTTTGCAAGCAAAAACCAATGGGTCCCCACACACACATATATTTTGAATTCGTAACAGGATAAATGGTGCATGCATATGCTAGGTAAGAATTTGAATTGCACAGATGACATTTGTCGTATTAAAGAAATATTTATAAACTTTTGTTTTGTAACAGTCACAGCCCTTTGTTTGTTGAATTATGATTTTTAATCCGCACATAGCGTTCCCTGGCGCCGTTAAGTTTCTACATACCAACAATACGATTGCTTAGCTGGGCTTTTTATGTCCAAAACCTGTTCTGAAACAGTTTTATTAACGCTTTCAGTTTGAGAAGTCACATTACACAGGTGTAACAAATCGTGCTACGTTGTCGCTCTGCATTTCGAAACACGACTAAGTTGACCTACATTAATGTTTCCAGTGCAATATAACTAACATCGTAACATCTTAATTCCAACCAGAAAATGATCAAGTGATGACTGCGTTCATGCGTGAAGCAGAGGCTTTTTTTCATGCGCCACTATCGTCAATCACTCCCATTGCGTCAGCTGTGCACTGAGCGAGCACAAATTTGACAAAAGACAGCATGTAAAAACATATTTGGGGCTGTAAGAGTAATTACTGAGCCGATTGCACTGAAATTTTTAACAGCCAACAAAGAGCACCCTATCCACAGCTGTTTAAAATTTCAGCAGGTTAAGTCTTGTATTTCTGACCTCATTAACATGTGAACAAACAAACAAATATCTGGGGGTAAAGGGGTGAAAATGGATATATACAACTTCTAGTTACAAAATACTTTAAAATATGCTGCAATGTACCAATGTATGAAACTCCAGAATCATCTGCTTTAGCAAGTATAGCCATTTTAAAAATTTCACGTTTTGGGGGGCTGTGGGTGAACCAAGGGATCAAATGGGGTCAAAATTCACATGGACCATCTTTAGACCAATATCTATAATGTGTGTAAATTTGAAAAAGTTTGAACCATTCTTTCTTGACCAAAACGTGGGAACAAATCCGTGTTAGACGGAAAAAAAGAAAAAAAATAGACAAAAGCAATAGTGTCCCCTTCAGGGAAGGGGACCCATAATTACAAAATGCAGTATTTCAAAAACAGTTGGCAGTAATTTGAACATTACAGTTATTTATTCTCAAAATTATACACAAAAACATGTTTCTGCATGATACAGAAACATAATTTTGCCGGGAAATCCCAGAAACATTTCCGAGGGAAACCCTAGTTCAGACATTGTTTGAAGTTTGTCCTATTTAATTTTTTATTTTAAAGGATTTAAGTGGTAAATAAATAGAGTAAAACACAACAATCGACACCTATAATTAGCAAATTCTACAAGCTGTCCAAATTTCATTCAATTTAAAAATTATTAAGATAATTCACCCATTTTAGGGGGCTGGTGGGATAAATATTGGGGCCACAGGGTTAAACACAACAATCAGCTTCTATAAATGTCAAATTCTACAAGCAATCCAAATTTCATTCAATTCAAGCACTGTTTACAAATTTAACCTATTAAAATGGTTAATGTTTAAAATTGTGACCACTAGAGGCGTTTTAAACAAAAAAAACATTATCACTTCGTCATAAGGCCATAGACAACCCCCTAGCTGTCAAGGTGCAAAACCATCCACCAAGCAATCCACAAACACAAGTAACATATAACCAAGTATTGCTCATCCAGCAGTTTTATTGTAAACAATCGACGGGGGGGGGGGGGGGGGGGGGGGGGGGGGGGGGGGGGGGGGGCAATCGACATTTTGACGTCCTATACAAGTAACATATGTCTGGTTGCCTTTACACTATTAGACCACAGAAATCTTTCTTTTGTGGTGCCGAGCAACATAGGGGGCTAGAGGGGTACATGTTGGGGCTACAGTGTTAAACACAACAATAAATGGCATATTATACAAGCTATCAAAATTTCAGCCAATTCCGGAACCATAAGTGCCGAGTAGGAGGTGGCGCCGCCACCTTGGGTTTGTCAAGCAGGATGGCGGCCACCATGGATATTTTGGTTTGTTTGTAGCGATATCGTACAAAACAAGAAATGTCATATTCTACAAGCTATCCAAATTTCAGCCAATTCCAAAACTGTTTAAAAAATCACTCATTTTAGGGGACTAGCAGGGTAAATACTGGGGTTATCAAGACAAACGAAGCAAAAGGTACATCTACATAACTTTATCCACCATCTGTGCAAGTTCATCCAAATCCATCAAACATTTCATGCCAAAAGTGGTCGGACAAACTTAGGGAAAAAACAAAAACAAAAGAAATTAAGTTAAATTCATACGTGCACCCTGCAGGGAAGTTATTGGTTCAAGTAATACCTGTTTCTTTTGTCCAGAGTAAGTAGGACGTGCTTTACGTTTCTTATTGATGTCAATGTTCTGCAGTGAATAAATATAAGTTTTTGACTTTAATAGGGGGTTTGCTTATTGTTAAATAAAGGTTTGCCCATCATTATGAGAATTAAAATTGGTTTTTGTACGCACTAATATATGTACAATTTATGCTTTACCACATTTTGTTTTTCACCAGATGATTTTATTTCATCAACAACATTGTTGGAAAGTTGACAATTTCGTAAAATAAGTTGTTTTATTGATCCAAAATTGCCCACAACACTTTCTGAAGTCACTGTTTCAAATAAATTGGAAGCAAGATTTAGCACTTTGACCTGGAGAAACAAAAACATTTTTTGCAAAACCTAAATCAACTAGAAAGGTGACTTTTTTATATATTCTATGTCCTATTTACCGATTTACTATATGCACCATTTGATCTACACACATGATTGTTTTTGCATGCAAAAACGAATGGGTGCCCACACACATGTTAATGGAAATTGATTATGCTATAAAAATGTTCTGGTTATTTTTAGATTCTTAAGGACATATTAGTAGTAAGCATCAAACTAAACTTCATAGGTTTTGTTAAAATTCCTTATAAATCATTATACTGTCATATATTTACAAAAGTAGTAACAAAGAATGGCAGATAATACTTCCAATCCTCTGCAAATAGAAAACACTAACAGTATTTAAAACACTAAAACTTAAGGAGCATTGTGCAGCAAAGGTACACATTTTTTTCTCCACTTTACTTCGTTTTTCAAAAAGTATATTGACAAGCAGTAACCTCTTGCCATGCAAAATCATTTGAAGCACTCTTTCTTGACCAAATGAGTGGAACAAACCAGCGCAAGTCAGAAAAAAAATGAACAAAAATAATATGTATCCCCTTCAGGGAAGGAAATCCATATTTATTTCAAAAAGTCAATTGGATAATATCTAAATATTGTGAGGTAAACAATAAAATAGATGTGAAATATACCTGCACACAATATTAGGTGCTCTGGTTCAAAATGATACTAATTCTTCACAACCAAATTTACCAAGATGGTGTGGCTTTAAGAGTCTTCATAATGTTTGTTCATTACACTTTGTTCATACACTCATTTTTTAACAGATAAATCTTGGTAAAAGTGCATAATATTGCTAATAAAGTTTAAACTTGTACATCATTGCAGAAAATTACAAGTTGTAAAACAGTTTTTCTTAAGGGCAACTTAGATGGTAAACAACAGATGCAGCAGGTTAATAAATAGTAAATTTAAATGTCAAAACTAAGTTATTTAATTTAGGCCACCAGTTAAAACTTCTGTTAGTTAAACTTTTTTATTGGTTATGAATTCACATCGCATTGTCTCACCGTAATATTAACACAGAACTTCCTGCATGTTATCTTTCTAGTTGTTTTTTGGGGGGGGGGGGGGGGGGGGGGGGGGGGGGGGGGGGGGGGGGGGGGGGGGGGGGGGGGGGGGGGGGGGGGGGGGGGGGGGGGGAGTAAACAAAGATAGCTTTGCCAGCTCAGTTGACTTTACTATTTTAAACAACACTGTTTTGACATAAAACGTCTTCGGCGGAGAAACAAAACATAAATCTTAATCCTATATCAGGGGTGTCAAACATGCAGCCCTTTAAGAGTTTTTGTGTGGCCCACGAAAGAACTTTTGGAAGTTCCATCTTTGGAATCAGCAATTGCGATTGTTGCGTCATTGTATGCCATTGTTTTCACACAAAGCAATAAAACACAGTTGATTCTTTCACTCTGCTACACTGTATATACGTTTGTTATTTATTACAATATTGTTTTTAATGTAGTTAATGGCATTAATAAATATTTTACTTTTTAATCATGCAATGTTTTTCGTGGTCATGTTACACTGTAACAAATTTTTCGATAGGGCGGCCCTTGACTTACTTAAGAGTTTTTTTTGTTTTGTTTTTTGAGGTGTTTGAGTTTGACACCCCTGTCCTATATGTTGCATTCCAATGGGCAAAAAATACAACAAATCATTATTCAAAAACTCAACTCAACTACTTACCAAACTGTCTTCTTTCTGATAACCTATTACAAGTTTGTCTAGTCCTTCATTGGTAATAAGACATTTTTTTAGATTGATTTCTTCTATTTTGCACATAGCATTTGCAACAAGATCCATTCCAGAATTAGAAATTGGGTTGTTTTCCAAACTCAGGAGCTTCATTTTCTTCACAAAACAAAATATGTTTTCCAAAAAAAGATGATAGAAAAAGCAAGTGGCAAAACTATCATTGTAGGACATTATGAGACACTACCTGTTACGAAAACTGCTGCATTTGCTGGTGCAAAAAAAGGATTGTTAAAAAAAGCATTTGTTGAGTTGTATAAATATGCAGGCCCATTTAAAGATGCTTCAAGTTTGATACATGTACATGCTTTACATTTTATATTTCATAGGTTTGTTTATAATATACTAACAGGCTTTGGATTTTTTTTACCCAAAAATTCATTTAAGGCCACTTTGAATGTTGCTGCTACTAAAACAGTAAGTGTGGAAATATATGTATGTTTCTTTGTGCAGTTTCAAAGGCTTACATTGAACATTAGCTTGTATGTGAAATAACTCACAATTAGAAATGACAAAAGAGTTGCCTAAACATCATGCTTTATTGGAATGCATTGGCTTAACTGCATACAATCAGACTTTTTAAACATGAGTTTGGTAACTGATAATTAAAGTAGCTTGATGTATTTGACCTTATTTAACCAATGTATTTAGCTGCAACATAACCTGCTACCTTGCTGTTGTTACCTTGCTGCTAGAGCGCCCACATAACTTTCCTAGAATCTAATAATGTACGTGATTCGAATGACGTAGAAAACTAAAGAGCCCCACATGGTAGCAGCAATAACATGGAAAAAATTGTTGTAATATTTTGTGAAAAGAAGTAAAAAAACAAAAAAACATTATCAAATCTTTTAAAACTTCTTTCCAATGACTTTTGTTGCTTTATCACAATGTTTAACACATACCAATCAATAAATCAAGATAAAGAATGTGCATAAAAAACTTTTGGCAAACTGAATCACAAACATCACGCTACATTGTCCCACAGACACAGTAAATCATTCCTGAACCCTTTTGCCAAGCAAGCAAAAATCTTGTATGGCACTTTTATGGACATGCTGTTTATTCTTTTTGTTGAACAGCAACGTTATATTGGTCAAAACACAATGTATAACTTTTATTTAATAAATTTATTTCACATGAAAAATAAAGAGATGCAGCCTTTTGTGAAAATAAAAATGCATAGGCATATTGGGTAAAATCTGCGAAGCACAAAACTACTGGATGTGGCAGCAATGTAACAAGCAAATTACAAACATAACTAGAATAGTGGTTTTCCTATATATTGCCAGTTTATATATACTACATCATATTTAATGATGTATCATATATACCACTTACTATATTTATAATGGATATATATTTGGCATCTACATTTTATTGGGTCCCTATCTTTTTCCTGGCACTTTATAACATAATTGTTTCTGCAAGCATAATCTAATGGGTCCCCACACAAGTGTACATGCGATTTGG